>JAUELO010445999.1:0-13690 GCA_032357855.1 Amphibolips quercusostensackenii | reverse complement strand
GACGTGACGTGACGTGACGTGACGTGACGTGACGTGACGTGACGTGACGTGACGTGACTTATTTCTTGACCAGAGATCCTAGATATAACTCATCCGTATTTTCTTATATCTAGTCAGACACTTGTGTTTCCTGTCTTGCCTGACTATACATATGTTCTTTCACTTAATATTTAGGTTTTACATTAAAAGGTGGTCGCTGTGTGACATATATTATTAGAATCATTACTATGGTTTAGACACATGGATGCACTTATATTCCATACATTTAAATACATTTAAACCTAACTTCAAAATTTATTATTGTTTAATATGTTTGGTTGGTAAGTACATTCATATGATGAAGGATTTGATTAATTTTATCTAATAATGGTGGGATCTGCAATCTGCCTCTTTCATTAACTGAGCTTCGTCAGGTTATCGTTACTCATTTAGTTTTAACTTTACTAGAGTTATTATAGTTACCACCGGGAGATTTAATTTGAGAAAACAATCAATGCGCCTGCTTATGATTAACGGCGGCAGCTTATCTTACGCAGAGTAAGGTAAGCTTCGTCTCATCAGGCGTTATTTTTAAATTTTTAATATGAGGACGTAACATTCTGAATTTCTTGTGTTCCCCGAATACCTGGAATTCAATAAATTTCTCCAATTCTTTAAATTCTTAAAATCTTTTGAATTGTTCAAATTATTATGTATTCTTCGATTTCTCTAAATTACTAAAATTCCCTGAATTCCTTAAATTCTATGAATTCTTTAAAATTTCTGAAATCCTTTAATCCTCTGAATTCCTTAAATTCTCTGAATTCCTTGAATTTTCTAAATACCTTGAATACTATTAATGTCTTGAATTCGATCAATACGTTATAATATCTGAATTCTTTAAATTCTCTAAATTATTTGAATCCCCTGAATTACTTGAGTTCTCTAAATTCCCTAACTTCGCTGAATTTCGTGAATTCCCTGCATTCCTTGAGATCTCTGAGTTTCTCGAATTTTCTGATCTCCTTGAATATTCTGGATTCTTTAAATTCGTTAAATTTATTGAATTCGATAAAGGCGCTTAATTCTCTGAATTTTTCGATTTCTCTGAATTTTTTAAATTCCCTGAACTCCTTAAGTTCTCTGGATTCCTTGAATTCTCTGAATTCTTTGCGTTCTCTGAATCCCTAAATTCTTTAAATGCCTTGAAATCTGTGAATTTTTTGAAATCTCTGAATTTCTTAAATTCTTTTAATTCTCTGAATTCCTTACATTCTCTCAATATCATGGCTTCTTATAATTCCTTGAATTCTTTGAATTCCTTATTCTCTGATTTACTTAAATTTTCTGGATTCCTTGAATTCCTTGAATTTTTTGGATTTATTGAATTCCTTAAATTCCTTGAAGTTCTAAATTTCAATGAATACCTTGAATTCTCCGCATTGTACAAATTCTCTAAATTCTCCGATTTCTCTAAATTATTTGAATTCCCTGAATTTCTTGAGACTTCTGAATTCCTCGAGCTCTCTAATATCCTTGAATCCTTTCAATACCTAAAATTTCTAAATTCCTTGAATTCTGTAAATTTCTTGAATTCTCTAAATTCTTTAAATTCTCTGAATTCCTTAAATATGTTGAATACCTTGAATACGTTAAATTCTTTGAATTAATATAATTCCTTGAATTTTATGAATTCCTTGAATTCATAGAATACGTTAAATTTTCTGAATTCTTCAAAATTTTCTCTACATCCCTCAGAGTCTCTGAATGACTTCGATTTTCATAATACCTTAAATGCTCTTAATTCTTTAAATTCTCTGGATTCCTTAAATACTCTGAATTCTTTGCGTTCTCCGAATTCCTTAGATTCTTTAAATGCCTTGAAATCTCTGAGTTTTTTTAAATCTCTGAATTTCCTAAATTCTTTAAATTCTTTGAATTTCTTACATTCTCTCAATATCATGGCTTCTTATAATTCCTTGAATTCGTTAAATTTCTTGAATTCGAAGATTACGTTAAATTCTCTGAATTCTTCCAAATTTTCTCTGCATCCCTTAGAGTCTCTGAATTACTTCGATTTTCATAATACCTTAAATGCTCTTAATTCTTTGAATTCTCTGGATTCCTTGAAATTTTCTGAATTCTTTGCGTACTTTAAATTGCCTAAATTCTTTAAATGCCTTGAAATCTCTGCATTTTTTGAAATCTCTGAATTTTTTTAATTCTTTAAATTCTCTAAATTCCTTACATTCTCTCAATATCATGGCTTCTTATAATTCCATGAATTCTTCGGATTCCTCATTCTCTGAATTACTTAAATTTTATGGATTCCTTGAATTCCTTGAATTCCTTGAATTCCTTAAATTCCTTGAATTCCTAAATTTCAATGAATACTTTAAATTCTCCGCATTGTACAAATTCTCAAAATTCTCCAATTTCTCTGAATTATTTGAATTCCCTGAATTCCTTGAGTCTTCTAAATTCCTTAAGCTCTCTAATCTCCTTGAATCCTCTCAATACCTAAAATTTCTAAATTCCTTGAATTCTGTATATTTCTTGAATTCTCTAAATTCTTTGAATTCTCTGAATTCCTTATACATGTTGAATACCTTAAATACGTTAAATTTTTTGAATTCATTTAATTCCTTGAATTTTATGAATTCCTTGAATTCGTTAAATTCCTTAAATTCGAAGAATACGTTTCATTCTCTAAATTCTTCAAAATTTTCTCTGCATCCCTTAGAGTCTCTGAATTACTTCGATCTCCATAATACCTTAAATGCTCTCAATTGTTTGAATTCTCTAGATTCCTTGAATTCTCTGAATTCCATAAAATCTCTGAATTCCTTGAATTCTCTATATTTCTTCATTCCTATGCATTTTTTTAATTTGTTGAATTCCTTGAATTTGACGAATAAGTGGAATTCTGTGAATTTTTTTTCTCTAAATTATATACATTCCCTGCATTCCTTGAGTTCTCCGAATTCCTTGAATTCTTAGAAATACTTGTTTGCTGAATATTTTGAATTCTCTGGACTCCTTGAATTCTCTCTATTCCTAGAACTTTTGTAATTTCTAATATTCTCTGGATTCCTAGAATTCTCTAAATTCTTTAAAATATCTGCATTCTTTGAATTTCCTCAATTCCTAGAATTCTCTGAATTTCTTGAAATCTGTGAATTCCTCGAACTCTCTGAATTTCTTGAAATCTGTGAATTCCTGGAATTCTCTAAATTTTTTTAATACTTTTAATTCCTTAAATTCTCTAAATCCCTTACAGTCTCTGAACTTCTTGGAATTTAATTATACCTTAAATTCTCTGAATTCTTTGAACTCTTTAAATTCCTTGAATCATCCCAATTTCTTAAAATCTTTGAATACCTCGAATTCTTTACATTCCTTGTATCCTCTAAATTTTTTTACTTACCTTTAATTTTCTTGAATTTCATTAGTACTTTAAATTCTCTGAATACTACGATTTTTCTGTATTATTTAATTTTCCCGAATTCCTTGAGTTCTCAAAATTCCCTGAGTTTTCTGAACTCCTTGTGTTTTCCGAATTGCTTGAATTCTCTCAGTTCCTTGAATTCTCCGAAATCCTTGAATTCTATGGATGCCTTGAATTCTTTAAATCCCTTGAATTCTTTAGATTCCTTAAATTCTCGTAACTCCTTAAATTTTCTGAATTCCTTGAATTCTCTGAATTCCGTGAGTACTCTGAATTCCTTGAATTCTCTGAATTCCGTGAGTACTCTGAATTACTTGAATTCTCTGAATTACTTGAATTCGTGTAGTTCCTTCAATTTAAATAATACGTTGAAATATCTAAATTCTTTAATTTTTTCAATTATTTGAATCCCCTGAATTACTTAAGGCCTCTAAATTTTACGACTTTTCTGAATTCCTTGAATTTTCAGGAATTCTTGTTTGCTAAATTTTTTAAATTCTCCTAATTCCTAAAATTCCCTGAATTCCTGCAATTCTCTAAATTCTCGAAAATCTCTAAATTCCTTAAAATCTTTAAATTTTTAGAATTCTCTGAATTCCTTAAATTCTTTAAATTAAAAAAATTATCTGAATTCCTTAAGTGCTCAGGATTTTTTTGAGGCTCTGAATTTTGGAACTTTTTGAATTCCTCGAATTCTCTGAATTTCTTAAAATCACTTAACTCCTTTAAGTTCTTTGATTTTCGTAAATTCTCTAGATTCCTTGAATTCTCTCAATACATAGATTCCTCTGAATTGCGTACATTTTCTAAATACTTTGAATTCGCGGAATTCCTTAAATTCTCTGAATTCCTATAATTTTCCTGATTTCTAGAATTCTCTTAATTCGCTGAATTCTCTTAATTCCCAGCTTTCTCAGGATTCGTTGACTTCTCTCAAATCCTAGAATTTCCTGAATTCTTAGAAATCTCTGGATTCCTTAAGTGCTCTGTATTTTGTAAAGTCTCTAAAATTCTTAAACATTCTAAATTCCTCGAATTTTCTGCATTTTTTAAATTTTCTAAATTATTTGAATTCTCTGATTTTCGTAAATTATCTGGATTTCCAGAATTCTCTAAATTCCTTGTATTTCTTTAATTCCTAGAATTCCCTGAAACCTTTGAATTTTCTGAATACTTTAAATTCTCAAAATTCCTCGAATTTTCTGAATTTCTAGAATTCTCTGAATTCGCAAAATTTTCTCAATTCCTAGAATTCCTTTAATTCGTGGAATTTTCTCAATTATCATAATTCTCTAGAATTCGTGGAATTTTCTCATTTCCTAGAATTCTCTGAGTTCAATGAATTCTCTCAATCCCCGAAATTCTCTGAATTCTTTTGACTTCCCTGAAACCCTAGAATTTTCTAAATTTCTTAAATTCTCTAAATTCCTTGAATTCTCTTAATTTTGTGATTTATCTGAATTCCTTGTGCTTAAATTTTCTAAATTTCTTGAATTTTCCTGAATTCCTTGAATTCTGTGAATTTTTCGACTTCTCTGATGTCTTTAAATTTTCTGAATTCCTTAAATACTCGGAATTCGTCGACTTCTCTGTATTTCTTAAATTTTTTGAATTCATCGAATTCTCTGAATTCGTGGAATCCTGTGAATTTCTAGAATTTTCTGAATGTTTTTAATTGTTTCGATATCTAAAATTTGCTGAATTTCTTGAATTCTCTGAATTAATTAAATTCTCTGTTTCCCGTGAATATTCTCAATTCCACGAATTCTCAAAATTCCTTTAATTCTATTAATTCCTAGAATTCTCTGAATTCTTGCATTCTCTGCATTCTTAAAAATCACCGAATTCCTTTAATTCTTGGAATTCTCTGAATTTTCTAAATTCCTTGTATTCTTGGGATTCCGTGAAGCTTTTGAATTACTTGAATTCTCTGAATTCTTTCAAGTTTTTGAATTCCTTGCATTTTCTGACTTCCTTGAATTCTTTGAATTTTTTTAATTCTCTAAATCCCTTTAATTTTTTTAATTACTAGAATTCTCTGAATTCCTTGCGTGCTCTGGATTTCTGTAAGACTCTGAATTCCTTAACTTTCTGAATTCCTCGAGTTTCTGAATTTCTTAAATTGTCTGAATTCCTTAAATTCTCTAATTTTCGTAAATTCAATAAATTCTCTAAATTCTCTCAATACCTAGAATCCTCTGAATTCCTATAATTTTTCAAATACTTTGAATTCTCAAAATTTTTTAAATTCTATGTATTCCTTAAATTTTATAAATTTCTTGAATTTTCTGAATCCCTTGAATACTCTCAATACCTTAGGTTCTTTCGATTCCTTTAATTGTCTGAATTCCTTGTATCTCTAAATTCCTTGAATTTTCAGAATTGCTTAAATTCTCTGAATCCCTTGCATCCTCTAAATTCCGTAAATTCTCTGAGTTTCTAGAGTTTTCTGAATTTCTTGAACTCTCACAATTCCTAAACTTCACTGAATTCCTTGAATTCCTTGAATTCTTTGAATTCTCTGAATTCTCTGAATTCTTTGAATTTTCTGATTTCCGTGAATTCCCTGAATGCCTATCTCCTCTAAATTCCTTGAATCCTCTCGATTGCTAGAGCTTTATGAAATCTTTAAATTTTCTGATATTTTAAATTCTCTAAATTCCCCGGATGCTCTGAATTCCTTGAATTCCTTGAATTCTCTAAATTTCTTAAATTCTCACAATTCCTCGGATTTTCGGAATTTCTTACATTCTCTAAATTTCTTGAATTCTCTGAATTCACAGAACTCTTTTAATTCGTGTAATTCTCTCAATCCCTAGAATTCTCTAAATTCCTTCAATTCTTTGAATTCCTCCTATTACTTGAGTGCTCTAAGTTCCTTGACTTTTTTGAATTTCTTGAATTCTCAGGAACCCTTTTTCGCTGAATCCCTTGAATTCTATCAATTCATAGAATTCTTTGAATTCATTGACTTCTCTCATTTCCTAGAATTCTCTGAAATCTTTGAAATTCCTTAATACTTTAAATACTCTGAATTCCTCAAATCCTCTCAATTTTTCAGAATTCTCTTAATTCGTAGGATTCTTTTAATTCCTAGAATTCTCTTAATTCGTTGCATTTTTCTTCATTCCTAGAATTCTCTGAATTTGTTGAATTTATCTTCATTCCTAGAATTCTCTTAATTTCTAAAATTCTCTGGATTCTCGGGATTTGTTAAAGACTTTCAATTCCTAAAATATTCTGAATTCCTTAAATTCTTTAAATACTTTGCATTCTATGAATTCTTTAAATTCTCTGTATTTTTTAAATACTCTGAGTTTCTTGAATTCTCTGAATTACTTGAATTATCTGAATTCCTTGAATTCTCGGTTATCTTTAAATTCTCTGAATTGATTTAAAACTTTGAATTCTTTATATTCTCTAAATTCTATGAATTCTCTGTATTTTTTGAATTCTCTGAATTCCTCGAATTTACCAAATTCCTTTGATTCTCTAAATTCCGTGAATTCTCTGAATTTCTAGAATTCTCGGAATTCGTTAAAGACTTTCAACTCCTAAAATATTCTGAATTCCTGTAATTCTCTAAACACTTTGAACTCTATGAGTTCCTTGAATTCTTTGAATTAATTGAATTCTCTGAATTCATTCAATTTTCTGAGCTCTTTGAATTCTCTAAATTCCTTAAATTTTCTGAATTCTTCAAATTCTCTGGGGTGCTTAAATTCGTATAATTTCTTGTATTTGAGGATTAGGTTGAAATATATAAATTCTTCGATTTCTACGAATTATTTGGATCCCCTGAATTACTTGAGCGCTTTGAATTCCGAGACTGTTCTAAATTTCTTGAATTCTCAGAAATCCGTTTTTTTCAAATTCCTTGAATTTCTTAAATTCATTAAAACCCTTAGATTCGATAAATACGTTAAAATATCTAAGTCTTCGATTTTTCTTAATTATTTTAATCCCCTTAATTTCTTGAGTTCTTCAAATTCCTTGAGTCGCCTGAATTTCGTGAATTCTCAGAAATCTTTGAATTGACTGAATTACTTGAATTCTTCAAATCCCTTCAATTCTCTGATTTTCTTGAGTTTTGTGCACTTCCTGAGTTCTCTGAATATCTTTAAATTCTCTGAACTTCTTGAATTTTCTGAATTCCTTGAATTCCCTGAAATCTGTGAATTCTCTGAATTTTTCAAATTCTTTGAATTCCTCGAATCCCCTGAATTTTTTGAATTCTCTACATACGTCGAATTCCCTCAATTTCTCGAATTATCTGAATTCCTACAATTCTACGAATTTCTTAAATTCTCTGACTTCCTTGAATTCTCCGAATTCGTGGAATTCTCCGAATTCGTGGAATTCTCTAAATTCCTTGAATTCTCTTAAATCCCTTAATTATCTAACCTTCTTAAAATCTCTACATTCTTTAAATTCTTTAGATTCTTTGAGTTCTCCTCATTTCTTGAATTCTCTGAATTTCTTGAATTCTCTTAATTCCTAGACTTCTCTGAATTCTTTAAATTTTCTGAATGCTTTGATTTCTCTGAATTCCTTGAATTTTTTTGAATTACTTGAATTGTATGAATTTCTTGAATCTCATGAATTTTTTGAAACCCCTGAATTTCTTTAATTCTCTAAATACCTTGAATTCCGTGAATTCCTCGAATTCTCTGAATTCCTTTAATTCTCCTAATTTCTTCAATTATTTAAATTCCTTGAATTCTCTGAATTCGTTGAATTCTCCAAATTCGTTGAATTCTCTGCATTCCTTGAATTCTTTAAATTCCTTGAATTCTGTTCATTCCTTGAATTCTCTGGCTCTCCTTAATTATTTGAATTCCTCGAATTTCGTGAATTCCTTAAATTCTCTCAATTCCTAGAATTCTTTAAACTCTTGAAATTTTTTGAATACTTTGAAATATCTGAATCCCTTAAATTCACTGAATGCCTCGAATTCTCTTTATTCCTCAAATTCTCTTGATTCCTTAAATTCTCTGAATTCTCAAAATTCTTTCAATTCCTAGAATTTTCTTAATTTGGTGAATTCTGTTAATTCCTAGAATTCTTTTAAATCGATGGATTCTCTTAATTCCTTAAATTCTCGGAATTCGTTGACTTCTCTCAAATCCAAGAATTTCTTAAATTTTTAGAACTCTCTGAATTCCTTAAATTCTTTGACTTCTTTGAATTGTCTAAATTTTCCAAATTCTTTATATTCCTAGAATTCTCTGCATTCCTTAAATGCTCCGTATTTTTTAAAGTCTCTGAAATTCTTAAACTGTCTGAATTCCTCGAGTTCTCTAAATTCCTTAAATTCTATGAATTCAATGAATTCTATAAATTACTTAAATTCTATAAATTTCTTGAATTCTATGAATTCCTTAAATTCTGTGAATCCCTTTGAATTTGTGAATAGTTTGAATTTTCAAAATTCTTTGAATTTTTTGAATTCCTAGAATTCTCTGTAAAATTAAAACAATTCCTAGAATTCTCTCCATTCTCTTAATTATGAGAATTCTTTAAATTCTAGGAATTTTCTCATTTCCTAGAATTCTCTGAATTCGATGAATTCTCCTAATCCCCAGAATCTTCTCACTTCGTTATCTCCTCTCGAATCCTAGAATTTTCGGAATTTCTTGAATTCTCCGAATGTCTTGGATTCTCTGAATTTCTTAAATTATCTGAATTCTTCAAATTCTTTAAATTCTTTGAATACTCCGAATTTTTTCACTTCTCTGTATTTCTTGAATTCTTTGAATTCCTTAAATTCTCTGAACTCCTAGAATTCTCTAAATTTATGGAATTCTGTGAATTCCTAGAATTGTTTGAATTCTTTGAAGTGTTTTAATTTCTAAAATTTTTTTAATTCCTTGAATTCTCTGAATAATTTGAATTCTCTGATTTCCGTGAATTTTCTCAATCTCCAGAATTCTTCAAATTCCTTGAATTCTCTTAATTTCTTGAATTCTCTCAATTTCTAGAATTCATTGAATTTCTTGAATTTTCTTAATTTTCAGAATTCTCTAAATTTCTTGAATTTTCTGAATTCCTTAAATTCTCTAAATCCCTTGAATTCTCTGAATTACTTAAATTCGTGTAATTTCTTAAATTCGTGTAATTTCCTAAATTTGAAGAATATGTTAAAATATAAAATTTTTTTTATTTTTTCGAATTATTTGGATTTTCTAAATTACTTAAGCGTTTCAAACTCCTTCACTTTTCCGAATTCCTAAAATTTTTAGAAATCCTTGTTTTCTAAATTCCTTGAATTCTCACAATTCCTAGAATTCTCTAGATTCTTTCAGTACTCTGAATTCTTAGAAATCTCTGTATTTCTGGAATTTTTAAAATTCTCCAAATTTTCTGAATTCTTCGTATTCTCTATATCCCTTGAAGCTTTTGAATTACTTGAATTCTCTGAATTTCTTGAATTTTCTGAATTCTTTGAAGTTTCTGAATTCCTTAAATTCTGTGAATTTCTTAAATTCTATTAATTTCTTAAATTCTATAAATTCCTTGAATTCTATGAATTTCTTGAATTCCTTACATTCTACTAATTTCTTGAATTCCATTAATTTCTTGAAATCTCTGATTTTCGTGAATGTTCTCAATTCCCAGAAATCTCTAAATTTCTTAAATTCTCTTAATTTCTAGAATTCTCTGAATTCCTTGAATTTTATGAATACCTTGAATTATTTGAATTCCACAAATTCTCTGAATTCTTTGAATTCTTTATATTCCTTGAATTCTGTAAATTCCTAAAATTCTCTGAATTCCTTGAATTCTCTGAATTACCTAAATTCGTGTAGTACCTTGAATATGGAAAATACGTTAAAATATTTGAATTCTTTAATTTCGCTGAATTATTTGAATCCCCTGAATGACTTGAGGGCTCTAAATTCCATGACTTTTCTGAATTACTCAAGGACTCTAAGTTCCAGGACTTTTCTGAATTCCTTGAATTCTCAAGAATCCTTGTTTGCTGTATTCCTTGAATTCTCCCAATTCCTGGACTTCTCTAAATTCTTAAAAATCTCTGAATTCCTTGAATTCTTTGAATTCTTTCAATTTTCTAAATTTCTTAAAGTCTTTAAATTTCTAGAATTCTCTAAATTTCTTGAGTGCTCTGGATTTCTTAATGTCTCTGAATTCCTCGAATTTTCTGAATTCCTTAAATCCTCAGAATTTTTTAATTCTCTGAATTCTTTGCATTCTCTTAATTCTGTGAATTTTCTGAGTTTCTAGAATTTTCTGAGCTTCTTCAATTCTCACAATTCCTAGACTTCACTGAATTTCCTGCATTCCTTGAATTTTTTTATTTATCTGAATACTTTGATTTCTCTGAATTCGTTGAATTTCTGAATTTCTTGAATTCTCTGAATTTGTTGAATCTAATGAATTTTTTGAATTCTCTTAATTCCTTGAATTCACTCAATTCCTCGAATTCTCTGAATTCCTTTAATTCCCTGCATTTTTTCAATTCCATGAATTTCTTCAATTCTCTGACTTTCTTGAATTCTTTGAATTCTTTGACTTTTCTAAATTCTCTGAATTTGTGGTTTTTTCTCAATTAGTGGAATTCTCTTAATTCGCTAAATTCTCTGACTCCCTCTGAATCCGTCAAATTCTCTAAAATCTTTGAACTTTCTGAAAACTTTGAATTTCCTGAATTTCTTGCATTCTTTGAATTCACTGAATTCTCTGACTTTCCTGAATTCTCTTAATTCCTGAAATTCTCTCAATTCGCTGAATTTTCTGAATCCCTCTGAATTCCTCGAAATCTCTAAATTCTTAGAATTTTCTGAATTCGTAGCATTCTGTCAACTCCCAGGATTCTCATAATTCCCTAGGATTTTCTCAATCCTAGAATTTTCTAAATTCCTTGAATTCTCTAAATGCCTTGAATTCTATTAAATCCTTGAATTCTCCCAATTTCTAGAATTCTCTGAATACCTGGAATTTTCTGAATTATTATAAATCTATAAATGCCTTGAATTCTTCAAATTCTTTAACTTCCCTGAATTTCTTAAATTTTTTTAATTTTCTGAATTTCTTGGAAGCTCTAAATTTTTTTAAGTCTTTAAATTTAAAAAATTTTCAGAATTCCTCGAATTGTCGGAATTCCTTATAATTCTCTGGATTCTTTGATTTCTCTGATTTCCGTGAATTTTCTAAATACCTTTAATTCTCTCAATTCCTGTAACTCTCTGAATTAATTATATTCTCTAAATACTTGGAATTCTCAAAATTGCTTGAATTCTCTGAATTTCTTTAATTCTCGAAATTCCTTGAATTATCCAAATTTCTACAATTCTCTGTATTCCTTGAATTCTTTGACTAACTTGAATTCTTGTGGTTTCTTTAAACTAAATAATACGTGAAAATATCCTAAATCTTTCATTTCTCTAAATTATTTGAATTCCCTGAATTACTTGAATTTTCTAAATACTTTGAATTTTCGGAATTCTTTGAAATCTCTGAAGTACTTAAATTCGTGTAATCCCTTGCATTTGAAGAATACGTTAAAATATCTGATTTCTTCGATTTCTCCAAATTATTTTAATTCTCTGTATCTCTTGAATTCACTAAATTCCTTGAATTTTCTGAATTACTTGAATTCTCTAAATTCCTTAAATTCTCTGTATTCCTTGAATCCTCTGAATTACATGAATTTTCTGAATTCCTTGAATTCTCTAAACTTTTTGACATCTCTCTATTACTGAAATTCTCTGAATTCCTCGAATTTTCTGAATTTCTTTAATTCTCTGACTTTCTTGAATTCTCGGAATTCCTAGAATTCTCGGAATTGGTTAAAGACTTCTAACTCCTAGAATATTCTAAATTCCTCAAATTCTCTAAATACTTTAAAATCTATGAATGCCTTGAATTCTCTAAGTTCATTGAATTCTCTAAATTTCTTAAATTCTCTGAAACCCTTGAATTCCCTGAATTCCTTAAATTTTCTGAATTCTTCGAATTCTCTAAAGTACTTTAATTCGTGTAATTTTTTGCATTTGAAAAATAAGTTAAAATATCTGGATTCTGCGATTTCTCCGAATGATTTGGATTTCCTGAATGACTTGAGCCCTCTGAATTCCTTGAATTCTCTTAACTTCTTGGATTCTCAGAGTTTCTTAAATTCTCTCAATTCTTAAATTCTCTAAATTTCTTGTATTCTCTGAATTCTTCAAATTCTATAAATTATTTGAATTCGCTAATTTTCTTAAATTTTCTGAATTACTTGAATTCTCTGAATTCTTTGAATTCTCTGAACTACTCAAATTCGTGTATTTTCTTGAATTTTAAGAATAAGTTATAATATTTTAATTCATTAATTTCACTGAATTATTTGCATCCCCTGAGTTACTTGAGTGCTTTAAATTCCTTGACGTTTCTGAATTCTTTGAATTCTCAGGAATCCTTGTTTGCTGAGTTCCTTGAATTCTTTAAATTTCTTAAATTCTCTGAATTTCTTTCAATTCCTTGTATTCTCTAAATTCTTCGAATTCTCTAAATTATTATAATGCGCTATATTCCTTGAATTTTCTAAATTACTTGAATTCTCTGGATGTGCAAAATTTTTTTAATTTCTAGAATTCTTTGAATTCGTTAAATTTTCTCAATTCCTAGAATCCTTTAAATTCTTTAAGCTCTCCCAATTCCAAGAATGTTTTGAATTCCTTAAATTCTCTGAATTCCTTAAATTCTTTGAATTCCTTGTATTCTTTGAATTCTAAGAAATTCTCTGAATTCCTTGAATGCTTCGAATTTCCTAGATTCTCTAAATACATTGAATTTTCTGAATTCCTCAAATTCTCTGAATTCCTTGAATTTTTTGAATCCTTTGATTTCCGTAAATTCTCTGAATTCTTAGAATTCTCTAGATTCCTTAAATTGTATCAATTCCTGAAATTCTCTAAAACCTTTAAATTTGCTAAATAATCTGAATTCTCTGAATTCGTTGAATTCTCTGAATTCCTCAAATTCTTTGAATTCGCTGACTTCTTTCAAATCCTAGAATTTTTTGAATTCCTTAAAACTTCTACATTTCTTGAATTCTGTGAGTTCTTTCAATTCTTTAAATATTCTGAATTCGTTAAATTCTCTTAATTTCGAGAATTCTCTGAATTTCTTCAATTTTTTTAATTCCTAGAATTCTATAAATTCGTTGACTTCTTCACATTCCTAGAATTTTCTAAATTCCTTAAATTTTCGAAGTTCTTTAAATTCTCTCAATCCTTGAATTTCCTGAAATACTTCCAT
>JAUELO010445956.1:0-13696 GCA_032357855.1 Amphibolips quercusostensackenii | reverse complement strand
CCAGTCTTCTCAGTCATCAATGGTACAAGAATACCTTCAAGGATTATCCACCGTCACGAAAAATAATCGTCCCATATTTGTTGTGAATTTGATCATAAGTAGGGTTGCTTGTTGAATTTTACCAATAATTAGTTTATAAACTTATAATTTTATATACGTCAATAAAATATATTTTATGTCTATTTGTTTACTATTTTCAAGCTAATGTTGAAATTTAAATTATTTTTAACGCTTAGTTTTTGAACTAACATATTTTTTCACATAATTTTTCTGCTTGCATATTTTGTTCATTTCGTTCACGCCCCCAGTGGAAAATTGCGAATTTTATTTTTTTATTCAAAACACATAACCCTTAATTGATTCGTGACTTAATCTAAATCAGTTCAATAACTTTATTGTACTCAGCTGGAAAACCTGGAATTGTCAGGGAATTTTTATATACCTTAAAGAACATGGAAATTCCCGGAAAAGACAGAAATTTTTTTCAGGGGGCGTGCTTTAATTTGTTTGAAACTGTAATAAAAAATTAAATACAAATGTTTTTTATTTCTAAAAGTATTTTGATATTACTGTATTTAACTATTTTGTTGAAAATTTGTTTCGTTTTGATTGGAAATTTATTTTTTTACTGAAAATTTATCCATTCCAATTTTGGTTGACCTTTGATTCTTTTCATTTGAAAATCTAATTATTTGATTGAAAATTAATGTATTTCCTTTCAAATTCGATTTTTTTTTGTAGAAAATTAATCTTGGTTGAAAATTCCGCAGTTTGGTTGCGGTTTTTTTTCCTCTTTTAACTAGCAAATCTATCTCAATTAAAAATTAAGATCTTTGGATTTTCATTGATAATAATTCATCTTTTTTGGTTAAAAATTAAACTATTTTGTTAGAAATGCATTTTTCTAGTAGATGATTCATTATTTCAGTTGAAAATTCATATTTTTGGTCCTAAATTTATCACTTTTGTTGACTTAGTTTTTTCAGTTGCAAATATTTTTTTTTAAATGAAAATTGAACTAATTCAGTTGAATACTCCATGATTTTAGTTGATATTTCATGTAGTTTGTTAAAAATTCAACTTTTTATTTGAAAATTTAACTATTTTGTTGAAAATTTGTTACTTTTTTGTACAAAATTCATTTTATTTGTTGAAAATTCATCTTTTTGGTTGAAAGTTTGTTTTTTTTGGTGGAAAATAATTCTTTTTTAACTGAAAATGTAACTCCAGTTGAAAATATAACAATTTTAATTAAAATTAATATTTTTTTTTTGAAAATTAATTTTTTACCTGAAAATTCAACCACCATACTTAAAAATTGAACAATTTTGTTGAAAATTCACTTATTTTTTGTTGGAAATTAATTATATTAAAAAATCTAAATAATCCAGTTGAATATTTTATTATTTTAGTTGAAAATTCACGGCTTTGGTTGAAAATTGAAACATTTTTTTCGAAAATTAGTATTTCTTGATTAATTTTAACTTTTATTTAAAATTAAATAAAAATAAAAAAATCATCATTTTAGATGAAAGTTCATTACGCTAGTTGAAAGTTTCACTACATTTTTCAAAACTATTTTTTTTTTTTAATTAAAAAAAGTAAGTATTTTGATGATTTTTTTATTTTGGTTGAAAATGAACTTTTTTACTGAAAAACCGAACTTTAAGTTTTCTTAGAAAATTTATATTTTTTAGTTGAGAATTCTTTTTTTTGTTTTGAAAATTCATCTCTTGTGGTCAAAATTTCATCTTTTTGATTAAAAATGCAACGGTTTAATTAAAATTAATCCGCTGAGGGATTTGACTATTTACTTGAAAATTGTTTTTTTTATGGAAATTAATTTTTTAAACTGAAAATCTGTTAGATTTTTGCTTAAAAAATAATTTTTTTGGAGTTGAAAATTTAACTATTTAGTTAAAAATCCATGTATATTCCTAAAAAGTTGACTTTTTTAGTAGAAAATTAGTTGCTTTTTTTATTAAAAATTAATTCTTTTAACAGAAACTTTGAATATTAAATTTTTGGTTGAAAAATAATTTTTTTTTCAGATGAAAATTTAGCTATTTGGATAAAAATTCATGTATATTGTTAAAAATTCATCTTTTTGGTTAAAAATTCATGTGTATTGTTAGAAATGTGACTTTGTTAGTAGAAAATTAATCTTCTTGGTTAAAAATTCATCTTTTTAGTTTGAAATTAGTTTTTTATTATTTTTTTTTTAATAATAATTCTTCTGACAGACAATTTAAATATTCAATTTCTGGTTCAAAATATTTTTTTGTTGTTGAAAATTTAACTGGTTGAAAATTAATGTATTTTGTTGTAAATTAATCTTTTTGGTTGAAAATTAGTTTTTTTCAGTTAAAAATTAATTTTTTAAACTGATAATTCAAGTACTCGATTTTTGGTTGAAAATTCATGTATTCTGTCGAAAATTAGTTTTTCTTTTTGTAGTTGAAAAATTAATTTTCGTAATTGAAAATTTCACTATTCGATTTTTGGTTCAAAAATAATGTTTTTTAGTCAAAAATTTTACTATTCAGTTGAAAAATGTATATTGTTAAGAATTTGACTTTTATAATAGAAAATTAATCTGCTTCGTTGGAAATTCATCCTTTCAGTTGAAAATTTATTCTTTCAGTTAAAAATTAGTTCTTTTTTTTTGTTAAAAATTAATTCTTTTAACAGAAAATTTAAATATTCAATTTTTGTTTGAAAAAGAAATTTTTTTATTCAAAAATATAATTATTTGGTTAAAAATTAATGTATTTTGTTGAAAATTCATCTTTTTGGTTGAAAATTAGTTTTTTCAGTTAAAAATAATTTTTTTAACTGAAAACTCAACTACTCGATTTTTGGTTAAAAATTAATGTACTTTGGTGAAAATTAGTTTTTTAAAATTGAAAATTAATTTTCTTCGTTGAAAATTCAACCATTGGATTTTTAGTTGAAAAGTAATGTTTTTTAGTAAAAAATTATACTATTTAGTTGAAAATTCATGTATATTGTTGAAAATTTGACTTTTTTAGCATAAAATTAATCTTCTTGTTTGAAAATGAGTTTTTTTTTTGTTAAAAATTAATTCTTTTACCAGAAAATTTCCCTATTAAATTTTTGGTTGAGAAATAATTTTTTTTAGTTGATAATTTAACTATTTGGTTCAAAATTCATGTAGCTTGTTGAAAATTCATCTTTTTGGTTGAAAATTCGTTTTTCGATTACAAATTAATTTCTTTTTTAGCTAAAAATTAAACTACTCGATTTTTGGTTAAAAAAGCATGTATTTTTTTGAAAATTAGTTTTTTTTTTGGTTGAAAATTAATTTTCTCAATTGAAAATTTAACTCTTTGATTCTTGGTTTAAAAATAATGTTTTTTATATGAAAATTCAACTATTTGGTTAAAAAATTGACATTTTTTTATAGAAAATTAAACTACTTGGTTATTAGTTAAAATACTGTGTAAAAAATTAATGTTTTTTAATTCATCTCTTCGATAAAATATGAAACTATTTTTTTGGAACTTTGTTCTCACTACTTTTTTATAAAAATTAATTTTTTTTAACAGAAAATCTGTTAGATTTTTGGTTGAAAACTAATTTTTTTAGTTAAAAAGTCAACTAGTTAGTTGAAAATACACGTTACTGTTAAAAATTTGACTTTTTTAAGTAGAAAACTACACTTTTCATCTGAAAATTAAAGTATTTAATTTTTGGTTGAAAATTTAGGTATTTTGTTAAAAATTAGTTTTTTGGTTTAAAATTAATTTTCTCAATTGAAAATTTAACTATTCTGTTTTTGGTTAAAAAATAATGTTTTTTTGATGAAAATGTTCATATTTAGTGGAAAAACTGATGTTTTTTATAAAAAAAAACTAATATTTCTTTCGAAAATTGACCTTTTTCGATGAAAATTAAATTATTTGCTTAAAAAATCATCTATTTCGTTGAAAGTGCAATATTTTTACTATAAATGTTAGAAATTTAAAGTGTTTTAAATTGAATTTAACATAGTACCCGACATATTAATTGCATTTAAAAAAACGTATTCTCCTATTTTCGTGAAAAATGTTCCTGTTTAATAAAAAAAGTTGAAAACGAAAGAAAAAAAATTTTAATAAAAATGAAAAAAACGCGGAGAACTATTATTTTTATATTTTATTTTTGTGAAGAATAATTTATTTCTAGCTCAGCGGAAGGTAGAAGAACTGCGGATATGCCAACGATATCATCTTGCTGTGGGGGAAGACAAGGAGAAAGAAAACAGATTTCTTTAATTACAATTTTATATATAATATTATTTATATGTGGTAATTTATAACAAATAACACTCAATTGACTCAATACGCATTTCATACATACAAATTTGGAGGGAACGTTTAAGTCAAGTGTCACCCTCTTTACATTTACAATCATATTTATTAATTAGTTTATATAAAAAAGGCCTGAACGAAAAAGACAATTTTTAGAACTAGGTTTTTTACGTTTTTTATTATCACTCGGACTTTAGTGGCCAGGACTGGACATTGTGAGTCAGTTATCTAAAAAGGAGGCTGAAAAAGATAAATTAGAAATTTAATACATTTTCAAGATAGGGATGATTATTTTTTTAATTTTCAAACTTTTGAGTTTGGATCTTTTTAATTAAAAGTTCCCGGATGATTTGTCTGCAATTGTGATATTTTTTAGTTTGAGACCTCATTAAAAAAAAAATGATGACAAAAAATGTAAAAACGGACAGTAATGTTTAATTGTTTAAATAATACAAAATTGTTTTAAAAACTAAGGGTAATATTATTACACCAAAAGTGCGTGAGAATATTCCAATTTTTGAAAAATGGCTAAAGAAATTGTTTTTCCCTGTTTTCTTTCAATGACCTATATAATTAAACATATAAGTGCTGTATAAACAGTTATGAAATTATTGAAACAAATGTTGCGGAGGATTAAAACTACAAAATATCATAATTGCAGAGAAATCCACAGGGACATTTTCCCCTTTATATGGTGCGGGGCTCTTTGAAAGAAAATGAAATAGATAAAATATTTATAATAAAAATCATACTAAATCTGGATAAATAATTACCTATATGGATATCCCTGAGTCTTGTTTCTAAAGACAGATAGTAAAAGACTGAAGAAAACAGTGACTAATCCTAAACCAATCACAACAAATATTCTTCGCTTTTTCACATCGCCTTTCCGACCTGCAGCTTCAGTCATGAGGATCATTCCGAAGACAACAGCACCATCTGTTGTTCGTTGTTAAGGAATATATCCATGACTAATCAACAAGTTCCTAAATTAAATTTAATAAGAAAGTGATACGAAACAAATGCAATTATGAAATCAAAAAATTAATCAAAGTAGGCGCCGTGCGCCTACAAAGAAGGGTTTCGTAGCCTATTTAGATGTTATTTAGGTTCTTAAAAACTTGTCCCTCCCACACTTTTCCACCCTTACTTCTCCTCCTTTTATTTACCATCCCATGATTCCCCCCTCCACACTTTCTCCTACATTTCCCTACCATCATTTGATCTCACTTCCTCTACTTTCCCTTCCATCATTTACTCTCACTTCCTTTACTTTGTCTTCTATCATTTACTCTCATTTCCTCTACTTTCCCTTCCGTCATTATCTCTCCTTTCCTCTATTTTTCTTTTCATCGTTTCCTCTCACTTCCTCTACTTTTCCTACCTTTATTCATTCTTACTTGCTCTACTTTCCCTTTTATCATTTCCTCTAACTTCCTACACTTCTCCTTCCATCATTTCCTCTCACTTCCTCCACTTTTCCTACCATCATTTATTCTCACTTGATTTACCTTCCCTTTTATCATTTCCTTTAACTTCCTCTACTTCCCCTTCCATCATTTTTCCTCACTCCCCTACTGCCCCGCCCCTTATTTTCTCTCACTTCCTCTACTTTTCCTTCCAGCGTTTTCTCTCACTTCCTCTACTTTCCCTTCCATCAATTACCCTCACTTCCTCTACTTTCCCTACCATAATTTTCTCTCACTTTTCCTACTTTCACATCCATAATTTCCTTTCACTTCCTCTAATTTTCCTTCAATTATTATCCCTTACTTCCCCTACTGCTCCTCCCTTTATTTCCTCTCACTTCCTCTACTCTCCCTTTCATCATTTTCTCTCACTTTCCCTACTTTCCCTTCCATCATTTGCTCTCACTTCCTCTATTTTCTCTTCTATCATTTATTCTCACTTCCACGACTTTCTCTTCCATAATTTTTCTCTCACTTTCCCTCCCAGCCCTTTCATTATTTCCCTCACTTCCCTACTGCCCCTGCCCTCCCATCCTCTCACTTCCCCTACTTTCCCTTCCATCATTTACCCTCATTTCCTCCACTTTCCCTGCAATAATTATCTCTCACTTCCTCTACTTTCCCTTTTATCACTTTGCTCACTTTCCCTACTTTTCCCTCCATCATTTCCTTTAACTTCCTCTATTTCCCCTTCCATCATTATCCATCACTCCCCCTACTGCTCCTCCCTTCATTTCCACTCACTTCCTCTACTCCCCCTTCCATCATTTTCTCTCACTTTCTCTACTTTCCCTTCCATCATTTCCTCTTACTCACTCTATTTTCTCTTTTATCATTTATTCTCACTTCCTCTACTTTCCCCTCCATCATTTTCTCTCACTTTCCCTTCTTGCCCTTCCATCATTTCCCTCACTCCCCTACTGCCCCTTCTCTCACTTCCCCTACTTTTACTTCCATCATTTACCCTCATTTCCTCTACTTTGCCTACCATAATTTTATCTTACATCCTCTACTCTCCCTTCCATCATTTTCTCTAACTTTCCCTACTTTTCCCTCCATCATTTCCTCTCACTTCTTTTACTTCTCCTTACATCATTACCCCTCACTCCCCCTACTGCTCCTCCCTTCATTTCCACTCACTTCTCTACTCTCCATTCCATCATTTTCTTTCACTTTCTCTACTTTCCCTTCCATCATTTCTTCTTACTCACTCTATTTTCTCTTTTATCATTTATTCTCACTTCCTCCAATTTCCCTTCCATCATTTTCTCTCACTTTCCCTTCTTGCCCATCCATCATTTTCCTCACTCCCCTACTGCCCCTCCTCTCACTTCCCCTACTTTTACTTCCATCACTTACCCTCATTTTCTCTACTTTGCCTACCATAATTTTCTCTTACTTCTTTTACTTTCCCTTCCATCCTTTTCTCTTACTTTTCCTACTTTTCCCTCCATCTTTACCTCTCACTTCCTCTACTTTCACTACCATAACTTTCTCTCACTTCCTCTAATTTCTCTTCTATCATTTTTCTTTACTCCCCCTAAATCCCCTCCCCACACTTCTGGGGCTACGATACCCCAAAAGTGGTAACAAAACTAGATTTAAATTGAAACTTTGCACCTCTATGAAGGTGCAAGAAAAAAGTAAGTTGTAAGTTTTGTAAAAGGTGCAAGATGGAAGGGAAAGAGGTGCAAAGTTTTAATTTAAATCTATTTTTGTTTACACTGTTAGGGTTTCGTAGCCCCGGAAGTGAGGTAAGGGGAAATAGGAGGAGTGAAGGGAAATGATGGAAAGGAAAGTAGAGGAAGTGAGAAGAAATGATGGAACAGAAAGTAAAGGAAGTGAGAGAAAACTTTGGAAGGGAAAGTAGAGGAAGTGAGAGGAAATGATGTAAGGGAAAGTAAAGAAAGTAAGAGAAAACTTTGAAAGGAAAAGTAGAGGAAGTAAGACGAAATGATGGAAGGGAAAGTAGATAAAGTGAGATTAGATGATGGAAGGGGAAGTGAGAGAAAATTATGGAAGGGAAAGTAGAGGAAGTGAGAGTAAATTAGGGAAGGAAAAGTAGAGGAAGTAAGAGAAAATTCTGGAAGGGAAAGTAGAGGAAGTGCGAGGAAATGATAGAAGGGAAAGTAGAGGAAGTGAGAAAAAATTATGAGAGGTAAAGTAGAGGAAGTGAGAGAAAATTAGGGAAGGGAAAGTAAAGGAAGTGAGAGAAAAATTTGGAAGGGAAAGTAGAGAAAGTGAGAGGAAATGATGGAAGGAAAAGTAAAGAAAGTAAGAGAAAACTTTGGAAGGGAAAGTAGAGGAAGTGAGACAAAATGATGGAAGGGAAAGTAGAGAAAGTGAGGGTAAATGATGGAAGGGTAAGTGAGAGAAAATTATGGAAGGGAAAGTAGAGGAAGTAATAAAAAATTATGAAAGGTAAAGTAGAGAAAGTGAGAATAAAATTAGGAAAAGGAAAGTAGAGGAAGTGCGAGAAAACTTGGAAAGGGAAAGTAGAGGAAGTGAGAGAAAATTGGATATAATTAAATTGGTAATATTTTAAAAAGGATACGCAGTATCATGACAATATAAGTTTCCAGAACAAACTGTCCTTGGGATGATCCGTGGATGTAAGCCACATTTCCATTAGGTGATTTGTGGATAAAAGGAGGACTTCGAATGTGATTCCACATTTGACCAGAGATCATTGTAAGCGTGAAGAACTGGAAATTAACATTCACAATTTAAATTATTTCAATATTTTTCGTGCAAATACAGCACCGGCGGAAATTATCTGAAAGCTTATTTTTTTAGCTCTTCCTAAAGTAATTTTCTACCACAAAAGACGATTTTTCAGTCAAATACATAAAAATTCAAACAAAAATAAAATAGTTAAATTTTCAGTTTAAAAATTTAATTTTTAACTGAAAAATACTAATTTTCAAGAAAAACAGTTAAATTTAAAACCAAAGAGGTGAATACTTAAGCGAAAAAGAAGAATTTTCAACTAAAAGGATGAATTTTCCACCAGAAATATTAATTTTCTACCATAATAGATTAATTTTCAACTAAAAATATAAGTTTTCAACTAAAAAATACTAATTTTATGGTAAAATAGTTGAATTTTTAACAATAAAAATTGATTTTTTACTTAAAATTACTGATTTTCAACAAAATAGTTAAATTTTTAACCAAGGAGGCGAATGCCCAACAAAAAAGACGAATTTTGAACTAAAAAGATAAATTTTTAACTAAGAACATAAATTTTCAACTAAAAAATACTAATTTTTAACAAAATAGTTAAATTTTCAAAAAAAGAGACAAATTACCAACCAAAAAAGACAAATTTTCTACTAAAAATATAAATTTTCATCTAAAAACACTAATTTTTGGCAAAATAGGTAAATTTTTAATCAAGGAGGTGAATATTCAACCAAAAAAGACGAATTTTCAACCAAAACGTGAATTTTACAACAACAACAATCAGTTTAAAAATTAATCTTCTTGGTTGAAAAATTTTTCTATTCTAGTTGAAGATTCATCATTTCAGTTAAAAATTAATCACTAAAGTTAAAAATTTGTTTGTCTTTTTTTTATAGAAAATTAATTTTTTTTAACTAAAAACTGAATTATTCTATTTTGAGTTGATTTTTTTAGTTGGAAATTCAACTATTTCGTCGATGATTCACGTATTTTGTTGCAAAATCGTCTTTTTTGGTATAAAATGATTCTTATTGCTTTAAAATTATTCCTCTTGATTGAAAATTCATCTTTTTTGTTGAAAATGAAATGAATGGGTTGAAAGTTAAAATTTTTTTGTTTAATATTCATATATTGCAGATCAAAATTCATCATTTTACTTTAAAATTCATTATTTCACTTGAAAATTCATTAGTTTGCTTGGAAATTAATTTTTTCATTCAACATTTAACTATTCTACTTTTGGTTCAGAACTGATCTTTTTTAGTTTAAAATTCAACTATTTCGTTGAAAATTCTTTGTGTTAAAAAATCGTCTTTTTGGAAGATAATTATTCTTTTTGTTTAAAAATTAATCCTCATCTTTGAAAATTCATCTCTATGGTTGAAAATAAAACTACTTGGCTGAAAGTTAAAATCTTTTGTTAGAAATTCATTTTTTTTTCGGTTTAAAATTCACCTATTCCAGTCAAAGATTTATCATTTTAATTAAAACATCATCAATTTCATTAAAAATTTATTATTTTTGTGGAAAATTGATCTTGTAAACTGCAATTTTAACAATTTAATTTTTGGCTAACAATTCATTATTTTAGTTGAAAATTCATGTATTTTGTTAAAAAAATCAACTTTTTTGTTGAACAATTAATCTTCTTGTTTAAAAATTTATCTTTTTGGTTGAAAATAAAACTACTTGGTTCAAAGTTAAAATCATTAGTTAGAAATTATTTAATGAATTGAAAATTCATGTATTTTTATACAAAAAATCGTCGTTTTTGGTGGATAATAATGCTTTTTGTTTAAAAATATTCCTCTTGTTTAAAAATTCTTTTCTTTGATTGAAAATAAAATTACTTAGCTGAAAGTTAAAATCTTTCGTTGAAAATCCTTTTCTTAGTTTAAAGTTCATCTATTCGAGTTAAAGATTTATAATGTTAATTAAAAATTCATCAATTTGGTTGAAAATTTGTTATTTTTTACTGAAGTAAATTCAATTTTTTAACTAAAAATTTAACTATTTAATTTTTGGTTGACAATTTAATTGTTTGAATTGAAAATTTATGTCTTCTGTTAAAAATTCGTTTTTTTTTTGTAGAAATTAATCTTCTTATTTAAAAATTCATCTTCTTGGTTTAAAATTCATCTATTCCAGTTAAAGATTTATCATTTCAGTTCAACCTTCATCACTTTGGTTGAAAATTTGTTATTTTTTGGTGAAAAATTAATTTTTTTTTTTAACTTAAAGTTTAACTATTTTAATGTTTTTGGCTGACAATTTATTTGGTCAAAATGAAAATTCATGTATTTTGTTGAAAATTCGTTTTTTTTTTGAAGATATTAATCTTCTTGTTCGAATATTCATCTTTTTAGTTTAAAATTTAATGATTAAAGTTGAAGATTCATCATTTTAGTTGAAAACTTAACTATTTAGTTAAAAATTCATTTTTCTGTTGAAAATTTATTTTCCTAAATAAAAATTTCATTATTTCATTTTTGGTCATAAATTCATCTTTTTTAGTTAAAAATCCAATTATTTTGTTGAATAATCTTCTTTTTTTGGTAGAGAATTAATTTTTTTGTTTAAAAATTAATTTTGTTTAAAAAGTGATCTTTTTGGTTAAAAATAAAACAACTTAATTAAAACTTAAAATCTTTTGTTAAAATCCATTTTTTCGTTTTGTTTAAAATTAATCTATTCCAGTTAAAGATTTATAATTTAAGTTAAAATTTCATCATTTTGGTTGAAAATTTGTTACTTTTTTGGTCGGAAAAATTAATTTTTTTAACTGAAAATTTAACTATTTAATTTTTAACTGCTAATTTATTTAAAAAATTTGAAAATCTATGTATTTTGTACAAAATTCGTTTCTTTTTTTTTTTTTTTTGTAGAAATGAGTCCTCTTGTCTGATAATTTATCTTTTTGGTTTAAAATTTAATTATTCCAGTTAAAGATTCATCATTTTAGTTGAAAATTGAACTATTTTGTTGAAAATTCGTTTTTATGTAAAAAAAAATTTTTTCTTACTGAAAATTTCATTATTTCATTTTTGGTTGTTTTGAAGATTCATCTTTTCAGGTGAAAATTACTGTGCTTTGTTTAAAAATAATCTTTTTCAGTAGATAATTAATTTTTTTGTTAAAAAATTAATCCTCTTAATTGATTAATATTTTTGATTAAAAATGAATCTACTGGGTTAAAAGTTAAATTTTTTTAAACATTCATTTTTTTGGTTTAAAATTCACCTGCTACAGTTGAAGATTTATCATTTTAATTTAAACTTCATTAATTTGGTTGAAAATTTGTTATTTTTTACTGTGAGAAATTCATTTTTCAATAAAAAATTTGAATATTTAATTTTTGCTAAAAATGTATTTTTTTAAATTAAAAATTGATGTATTTTGTTCAAAAATGGTATTTTTTGGTTGACTTGAAAATTCATTAGTTTGGTTGAAAATTAATTTTTTTATTCAAAATTTGTTTGTTTTTTTTAATGGAAAGTTATTTTTTTAACTGAAAATTTAACAATTCCATTTTTGGTTGAAAAATTGTCTTTTTTATTGCAATTTTTTTTTTTAGTTGAAAAATCATTTTTTTGTGTGGAAAATTAATCGTTTTGTTTGAAAATTAATCTTCATGTTTGAAACCGTATCTTTCTCGTTGAAAATAGAACAACTGGCCTGAGAGATGAAATAATTTGTTAAAAATTCATTCTTTTGGTGGAAAATTAATCTTGTTTGAAAATACATCTTTTTCATTAAAAATAAAACTAATAGATTGTAAGTTGAAATCTTTTATTCAAAACTCATGCTTCGGGTTTAAAACTCACATAATCCAGTTCAATATTTATCATTTTAGTTTTAAAAAAATCATTTTTTTTTTGTTGAAAAAATAACTGTTCCAGGTGAAAATTATTCATTTTACTTAAAAATTTATTAGTTTGTTTGAAAATTAATTTTTTTGATCAAAGATTTTTTTTCGTGGAAAATTAATTTTTTTTCAAACTGAAAATCTCACAGTTCCATTTTGGGTTGAAAATTGGTCTTTTTTAGTGCAAAATTTGTCTTTTTCAGTTGAAAATTCATGTATTTAAAAAAAATCGTATTTCTTGTTAGAAAATTAATCTTGTTTTAAAATTATTTTTCTTTTTTGAAAACTCATCTTTTTTAGGAAAATAAAACTACTAAATTGAAAGTTAAAATCTTTCACTAATAATTCATGTTTTGATTTTTTGAATTCATATATTTCAGTTGAATATTTATCATTTTTGTTGACAATTTTTTTTTCTTGTTTGAAAAATTAATAGTTCCAGGTAAAGATTATTAATTTTACTTGAAAGTTCATTAGTTTAGTTAAAACTTAATTTTATTATTGAAAATAACCTATTACATTTTTGGTTGAAAATTAATCCTTTTTAGTTCAAAATTCAACAATTTGTTTACAAATTTTATTCTTTTTTAGTTAGAAATTTAAGTATTTCTTTTAAAATTCTTTTTGTTGAAGAATCGTCTTTTTGGCAGAGAATTATCTTTTTGTTTGAAAAATTAATTTTTTTGTTTGAAGATTCATCTTTTCGGTTTAAAATTCATCTATTCCAGTTTAAAGTTCATCATTTTTATTTTAAATTTCATCAATTTAGTTAAAAATCGGTTATGTTTTTTTCGTGGAAAATTAATTTTTTTAACTAAAAATTTAACTATTCCATTTTAGGTTGAAAATTGATTTTTTTAAGTTAAAATTTCAACTAATTTGTTTTGGATTTCAAATTGATTAAAAGCGTTTAGTTATGACTGTATCAAGTTGAGATTAATCTAAAATTGAAAATAGTTTATACATTTTTTATCGTACATTTGAACTTGTTTATTGAGGCTTTCGAATTAAATTCAGAATGGCACTGTAAAATAATTATGGTTCAATTTTAGATACTCGAACTACAGTTCATTTTCGAAAATTATTATTGAATTTATTAATGTATATTTTTAAAAAATTGTAATTGAAAATATAGGCTTAGTAATAATAACCTAAAGAGGAAAATATGTAAACGATTCTAGTATTTTTCTACTAAAAATTTGTAAAAATCCCGGTATGTCGCTAAATTTTTCAAAATTAACAAAAAAAATTTGCTATAAAAGGTGACATATCTAGTATATATTTTATATTACCAGTGCACCAAGTCCCCAGATCGTTTTGTTGTAAATAAAGTCTAAGTTGTTTCTTCTCAGGTACAAGAATCC
>JAUELO010445930.1:0-13698 GCA_032357855.1 Amphibolips quercusostensackenii | reverse complement strand
AAATGACGTACAACCGCATGTAGTCACTTATGCTGCCAGCGCTCGCCCACTACTGGAAACAGGTATTACAATCAAACCTAGAAGGGTGAAATTGTAGATTTTGGAGGACCAAAACTTGTCTAGAAAGGGGGGTGTTACGAGCGACCTAGTCTCACTCCTCACCCCCACTACTTGGGCTAATGTGCCTCAGA
Source organism: Amphibolips quercusostensackenii (assembly GCA_032357855.1). NCBI lineage: Eukaryota > Metazoa > Arthropoda > Insecta > Hymenoptera > Cynipidae > Amphibolips > Amphibolips quercusostensackenii. The sequence continues at coordinate 13,507 of JAUELO010445930.1, read as the reverse complement.
CATACGTGGGCCATCGTGTAGCGTTTAGGCCTGACGCACATTTAGTTCTGTTCTAGCCTTCAAGCAATAAAGACGTACTGAATTGCTATCCGCCATTCAGTCCTTCATATAAAAAATACTAGTCTATTATTTACCATGTAACACTGTCTTAAAATTATGAAAAAAAAATTAAGAGATCTTTTTTGAGTTGAAAGCTTTTTTTAATAAATCTTTTTTTGTACCTGTGTCGTTTTTCAAAAAATTAACTTTTTTATTTTTATTACTATATTTACGATTCAAACAGAAACTGAGCTTTCTTAAAAAAATTATAAACGACAAATTTGTAGCTCTTTTCTGGATGAGTAACTTATGTCTATTCAATTTTTTCGCATCTTTTTCTGTTTGTACAAACATTTAGTTTTTTTATTTTACTTCTTATAAATAAAACTGAAACTACGCGTTACATGAAAAAATAATTCATAACAAATTCGTAGCTCTTTAATGCAAGAACAACTTTTGTCCCATTATTTTTATTTCGTAGCTTGTGTTATTTGTCTAAAAATTAAATTTTTTTATAACATTTTCATAAATGAGAAAGTATTGGTTTAATGTAAAAACAGCTTTTGCGGATTTTATTAAATGTTCAAGTTTTAAGGCCAACTGAGTCCGAAAAAATGGTTTTTACTTTTTTGTCTGTCTTTTTTGTTGTTTTTGTCGTCGTTGTCGTCTGTATACACGATAACTTTCGACGGAATTATCCTATTGAATTGCTCGTGGGCACACTTTTCAAGGCTGTAAGAGGAAAGAACGGGTTCGTTGGCCAGACATCTTGGATCGTAAGTTAAAAAGTTAGAGCATTTTCAACAAATTTTAGACCACTTTTATACAAAATTTAAAAATGCATAGTACGGAATAGATAGTACGTGAAAAGATGACCAATTATTTTCATGGCTTTTTTGATAAAATGAAAATTACTAGACTTATAGCCTTTGCAAAATTAAAAAACAAAATAAAAGGAAAATTTTAAGCCAAACAACGCACGGTGTAAAAAACTTAAAAGAAGAAAAAAGTTCTTCTTTAAATTCCCTACTAGACTATCGTAACAGTTTTTTTGAATTTTGTTGAAAAATCATAAATTAAAATTTTTGATCCCACAAAAAATAATAACAAATCAAAAATTCTACTTTGCGGTTAAACTATGCAAGCTACAAAACAAGATGATCAGACAAAATTTATGCATTCAAAAAGAGTTGCAAATTTTGTTTTAATGAAATTTTGATAAAATGAATAGTTTTTATTGTATTAGTATCTGAAACGCCAATAAAAATAGAAAAAAAATTTTTGAAAAACGACATATGACACGAAAGGAGTGATGAGACAAAAGTTGTTAACCTGAAGAAGAGCTACATATTGTTCATATATTTTTTTTGATGTCTTGTTTTTCTTTGATTTATAAAAAACATCAAAACTTAAAAAATTTTATTTTTGGGCAAACAAAGCAAGCTATGAAAAAAATGAATAGACAAGAGTTACTCATCTAAAAAAGAGCTACAAATTTTTGATCGATAAATAATTTATAAGAAGCGTAGTCTTTGTTTCAATCGCAGAAATAATAATGAAAATGAAAAAATTAAATTTTTTTAAAAAAGACACAGGTACGAGAAAAAACTAATTAACAAAAGTTTTTCACCTAAAAGGAACTCCAAATTTTTTTATACACAATTTGAAGACAGCATCAGTAGATTTTCTTTTATTCATAAAAGATAAGATCAAAAATAAATAAATTAAATTATTGAAAGAACGGAGCAAAAGACGAATAAAAATAAAAAGACAAAAGTTTTTCAACCAAAAAATTTCTACAAATTCGTTATATATTATAAAAATATATATTAAAAAGGAAAAAATTAACTTAACACAATCTACAGTAACATTTCATTTAACAAAATATTGCGCGTAAATTTAATTTACAAATTTGCGTTTAACTACTTTTCGCTAAAATAGGTATTTTTAATTAAAAATTTTTTTAAAAATAAGATTGAAAACAAACAAATTACATTTTCAGAAAAAAAACAAGTTGCAATAAAATGTTTAATAACAAAATTGCTTTCTTTATAGGATTCGTACTTCTTAAAATTATGAAAACAAGTCAATGAAAACAATATGTTTCAAAACCTATGCATATTATGAACTGTAAGAATATAAATATATTGAAAAAATACATTTATCCAGAGTAGCTGAGATTTGAATTTAATGCAAAATAAGAAAAAAATAATAATCTCAACATGATATGTAAAACTTGTACTTTATTTTCTAATATGTGAATGAGCAATCACAGGCCGAGGTACAGAAATGTCATATACATTTAATATAATAGAGTTGGAGTCAATGTGGAAAGGTTCAAATTTTGCACGTAATCGAGTGCAAAGCACGAGATACCTAATGAGAATGTTTAATGAGCTTTAACAAAAAAGAATTTACAATAACCAAACGATAGTTGTTGATGCTTTAACCTTGAATTCTAAATGGTCGGTGTAAAAATGTAGAGAAAATACAAATCCCGAGCGCAAAGCGCGAGACAAATGTGTTATCAAGCGCGAAAGGCGAGAACTAACAGTCGCGCGTCCAGCGCGCGATGTAAATAAACCCGCACAGCGGGAAGCTTTTCTTAAATGTTTTTCACGAATAAAAGAAAACAGCCTAAATTTTGTCCTTTCATCTTTTTAGTATCTTGTATAGTTTACCCGCAAAGTAGAAATTTTTATTTTTTATTATTTTTTATGAAAACAAAAATTTCGATTTTTGATTTTTTAATTAAATTCAAAAAGTTGTTATTACAACCTGGTGTCTATTTCTGAGAAAAACGTTTCTACTTGCTTGACTTTTTTCATTCCATGCGTTGTTTAGCTTAAAATTGTCATTTTAGTTTGTTTTTCTGAACTTTGTGAACGCTATAACTCTGGTAATCTTATTTTATTTAAAAAAATAATAGAGATAAATTAGTTTTTTTTTGTTTACTATGAAAAGCCGTACGTAGAACTTTTGAATCTTGAAAAAATGATCGAGCGCGAGGCGTGAGGTCTGAAAGACGCGCGCCCTATGTGCGCTAAAAATTGTGAGCGAAGTCAGCCGCGCGCAAAGCGTGCGAAGAGAATGTGCCCGCGCGGCGGGCAGATTTTTTTTTATGAAAGGCATTGTTTTGGTCTTAATCGTAAAAAAAAATATCGAAGATAAAATAATTAAATTTTTGGACAAACGACACAAGCTATGAAAAAATTTGTAGACAAAAGTTGCTTATTCTAAAAAGACCTATAATTTTTTATCATAATTTTTGCACAGGACAAGTGGTTTTTGATTAAATCGTATTATTTTAAATTAAAAATTAAAAATTATATTTTTTAAGAAACGACACAAGTTACGAAAGAAAATTTATAGACGAAGAAACGAGTGCAATGACGTAGAGGAAAGAGAGAATGGTGGTTGATGGGAAATGAGAGAAGACAGAGTATGGGAAGTATGGTAATTTGAGAAAAGCGAAAGTATGGAAAATAAGGGGAAATGATTAGTGCGAATGTTCAAAATAGAATTAGAATTAAGAGGAAACAAATCAATGTAAGTAAAAGAGAATGAGAAGAGTGGAAGCAGGGGATTTAAGGGAAAATGAGTGGTGGAGAAGTAACAAGCAGCAAGTACAGAGGAAGTCAGGGAAAATAATGGGCGAGAAAGTAAGGTAAAAAAATTAAAGAAAAAGTAGGGGCGGTGAGAAGAAATGAGAGAGAATGCAATTAGGAAAATTAACGAGAAAATAAGGAACGGAAATGTATTAGAACTGATAGAAAAAAAAGGATGGTGAAGTAGAATAAATAAGAAAGGGTAGTTGGTTAAAAATAAGAGGAAAAAAAGTATGAGGAGGGGAATTATATGTAGCGGAAGTGCAGCAGGTAGGGGGAATTGGGGAGGCCGGATATATAGCAAGTGAGCAGACATGAGTGAAAACGAGAGGTGGGTTGTAGAGGCAATGAGAGTAGGGATATTGAGAAAACGGTGGACCAGAAGAAGAAGAAATTAGATTAAATGAAAGTCAGCGAAATGAGAAAAGCGGAAGCATAGTGAAATAAGGGAAAGTGAAGTAGGTGAAATTGTGGACGGTATGCAATGGAAAATCAAACAAGACAAAGTATAAGATGCGAGGGAACTTTGGGGAAGTGAAATTAAGAAAAGTGAGAGAGAAAAAGAATGGTGAAGTAGAGAAAATAAAAAATGGTAGTTGATGAAAAACCAGAAAAAATAAAGTATGGGAAGCGAGGGAAAGAAAAAAAGTATAGTAAATAAGGAAAAACAAGTGTTGCGAATGTATGTGTAGCAAGTGGAAATAAGGGAAACTTAATTAAACAAAGAGAGAGCCAATGAGAAAAGTGGCAGCAGGGAAACTAAGGGAAAATAAGGGTTGAAAGAAAAGGAGCAATGAGAACAGGGGAATTAAGGGAAAATGCGAGGTGAGAAAGCGGAAGGAAACAACAAAAGGGAAACGTAAGAAAAATTAAGAAAAGAATAAGCGTTAAGGATGTTGTGTAGATGAGGTTGAGATAAATAAAGAAAATTAGAGCACCGAATGAAGAATGAATGAGATAAAATAACGGGAGAAAATAAGAAGAGTGAAAGCGATGTGTGACAAGAAGAGCTAGAGTTGGGAAAATAGAGGTAGGTAAGTGATGGAAAATAAGAGGAGATTTGGTATAGGGTAAAAGGGGATTTAGGAGGAGTCAAAGTAAGAGAAGTGAGAGAACATGTGAGAAGAGGAAGCAGAGGAAAAGAAACTGAGATGAAGGATGGGAAATCAAGTAGGCTTTGTATTATGAAATAAAAGTACAGAAAGTATGTCAAGTGAGAGAAATAAAGGAGAGCAGAAGTATGGCGGGTGTAAGAAAATAGGGAATCGAATATAAAGCAAGTTTTTGTTAATAATAGAAAATTAGGGAAAATTAGGGGTGGCGAAAAATAGGACACTGGGTGAAAGAAAGAAGGGGAATTTAAGGGCAATACAAAGATGGAATTTAAGGAAAATTAACAAGGAAAACAAAGGGTGGGAATGTAGACGGAATAAGGCTAGAGAAAGTAAGGGGAATTAAAGTACTGGAAGTACGAGAAATTAGATGAAATAAGGGAAAGAGCAGCGAAAAGAGTAGAAGTGATGTAAAATAAGTAAACGTAAAGAAGTGGAAATCAAGAGGTGTTGGTAGTGTGGAATGAAAGAAGACAATGTATAGGAAGTAAGGGGAATCGCGTAAAGTGGAAGTAAGGAAAGTTAGGGAAAACGAGGGTGGTGCAGTACAAGAAATGACGAAGAGTAATGGATAAAACATAAGGAGAAAAAATGTATAAAAAAAGGTTGGAAATAAAGGGGAGCCACAATATTGAATGTGAGAAAAAATCAGTGGTGAAAATGCATAGGAAGTAAGTGCAAAAAAGACAGATGGAAAGAGGGGAAGTAAGCAAAAATTAAAAGATGGAAAGCCAAGAAACTAAGGAATAATGAGGGATGGAGAAATAAGAAGCAAAGAGAGCAGTAGAAGTAAAAGACAATGCTGGAAAGAAAACTTATGTGAAATTAAAGTGAAAGCAAAGGAAAATTCAGAAAAAATTAGAGGAGGCAGAAAAAAACTTGTTAAGGCCATGGAAAAAAAAAGAACGGACGGCAGTATTGGAAGTGAGATTTAATGAGTAAAGCAAAAGCATAGTTAGCGGGTGAAAATTAAAAGAAAAAAGTAACAACAGTAGAGAAAAATAAGAAGAGAAGATTTAGAAAAAGGGCGGATTATTAAGAATTGCGGAGGTAGGGGTAACAAGGGAAAATGTAAGGAGGAGTAGTAGTTGAAATAAGGAAAATTAAGGGAAAAAGGGTAAAAAGAAACCAAAGAGGATTAGTGGAAGTGAAAGAAGGGCATTATCGGAAGTGAACGGTACATAGTTGAGTAGGGGAAATGAGAAAAAAAAGTATACGAATGAAAAAGAAATGAAGAAAAATAAACAGAGGATAAAGAGAGAAATTGAGCGACAATAAGGAAGAATATAAGGGTATTTAGAAAGGGAAGTAAAGAAAAGACTAGTAGATAAGTGTGGGTGGATAAGTGTGGGTGGATAAGTGTGGGTGGATAAGTGATAGCTGTAAAAGGGATTTAGAAGAAGAGAAATTTTGGCAAGTGTTATCTGAAGAAGACATTTGAGAAGGGTGGCAAAAATATGTGGAGGTAGCAAAAAGGTAAAGAAATGGTCGAAAAAGCAGAAGAGGAGATAAAAAAGTAGAAAAAGAGGAAAGTAGGTATAGGAGGGAAAACAGCTTCAATCGTCTAAGCCTGTCAATAAAGCAGCCCAAAGAATGAGCCTTGAGTGCTAAATCATCCTGTTACTTAGTTGTTCCATTTGTAGGCCTTAATAAATTGTTCTTTGATTCTCGTTAAATTTCTAAGAAAATGAGTAAAAAACTTTCGACTAAGGAAGGCTATTTACAACCAAATACATTGATTTTAAAAAGATAGATTAATTTTGTACAAAAAATAATTTTTTTAAAAACTCAAATAATACATCTTCAGTCAAGGAAGTAGAAGGATTCAAGCAGCTTGTTAAATTTCAAAGCCAAAAAAAGAATTTTGTAAAAGATTTATTTTGAAGCAAATAATTGAATTTTGAACCTGAAAAATATATTTTTAACTAAAGAGAATAATTTTCTACCAAAAAAGATAAATTTTTAACCAAAGAGATAAATTTTTAACTTAACCGATTAATCCTATCCCAAGAAATCATTTTTTTCTGACCCTCCCTGAAAACGCTTTTCTAGTTGCCTGCTTAATCAGCGTAAAACTGATAATTTCACTCTGATGAGAGTCAGCGGGCGTAAAAACAATACGGTCGTAAAATTGTAATGCAACAACTTTAGTGCAATGGTGCATACGATAATTTACCTGAAATAGGCTAATCTTCCCCCTTCTTTTTTTCATTTTCTTTCACCTTCTCCCTTTTCTTTTTCCTCTTTACTTTTCCTTTTTTCCAATTCCTTTTTCTCTTTTCACCTTTTCTTCTTTTCTTTCCCCCATACTATTTCTCCCTTTCCGCTATCCATGTCTTCTTTCATTTTCCTTTTTCTTATTTCCTTTTTCCTGTTTTCTTTTTTCCTTTTTATACCCCCCTTCTTCCTTACATTTTCCCCTTTCCTTCTCCCTATTCCCACTTGGCTACCCTTTCCTTTCTCCACTTTATCTTTTTTTTACCCTATCCTTTTTTTTCCTTTTTTATTTTGCATATTTTCTTTTTTCCTTTCTTTGCTCCCCCTTTCTTTTCTCTACTTTTTTTTCTCTCTATCTATTTTCCTCTTTCTCCTGCCCTTTCCACTCCCCCTTACCCAGTTTTTTCTTTTCTTTCCCTCTTTGTTTTCATTGTCTCAGTTTTCCCTTTCCTTTTCCCAATTTCCTTTTTACCTTTCCTCTTTGTCCCTTTTTCTTTTGTTTGTATACCCCTTTCCTTTTTCCCTTTCCTTTTACTACTTTCGCTCTTTCCGTTTTCCCTTTTTCCCTTATACTTTACCGAAAAAATAATTTTCGACAATTTTAATTTTCGAAAAATTCAAATGCAGGGAATTTGAAATTAATGCGAGTAAAAATAAACATGGCGCATTTTTAAAGAATTTAATCTCGACGTCGCATTTTTAGGGAAAGACGGACAAAAAATATTGGTACCATCAAGGTCTTAAGGATATTTTACCTTTTGTGATTAAAGCCCTTGCCTGGCTTGTGCTTTAAACTTTACACGCGGCGAAATAACCTTCTTTTCGCCCTTGGTACATAATGCACTATTTTTCACGTGGAAGTTCAACTAAAAATGATTTTGTGCTATTTTAAGCCAACAAAGATTTAAATTTGAAATAGAGGATAAATTATCTGGATTTCACATTAATCATTTTTTAAATATTTTTAAATTCTACATGAAATTTGAAGTTACGGTCGGGTGTCCATCCATCTATCGTACTTCTTTCTGATGACGGAAAATGAGGGGGGGGGGTGAAAAGTGATAAGAAATTCAAGGCGGCGCTGTAGAAGAACTGAAGGGAAATTATGGGTGATAAACTAGGGAAAATGGCGAGAAGGATAGTTATGAAAGTAAAAGGAAATAAAGGGAACGGAAAAAGCGAAGTTAAGGGAAATGCGAGGTGGGCAATTATGGGAAATGAGGGGAATGGAAGAAGAGATTTGAGAGGCAATAAGAAGAAAAAAGTTTCAAAAGAATTAAAAAAAATGAGGGGTAGGGATGCATTAGAGATTAAAGTAGAGAAAATGAGAAAAATTAGATGACTGAAAGTAGGAGAAATTTGACTAAATAAGAGAAAGAAAAATTAGAATAGTAGAAGCAAGGTAAAAGGAAAGGAGGTAAAGTAATCGAAATCAAGAAGGGTATGTAACAGTAAATAAAAGAAAAAAAAAGGATAGGATGCGTGTGAAATTCAGACGAGAGGAAGTGAGCAAAGCAAGAGAAAACAAGGGTGGTGAAACAGAGGATAAGAAGAAGGGTAGTTGATGGAAAATGATGGTACAGAAAATATGGAAAGCAAGGGGAATTAAGGAAGTGTAGTATGAAATATAAGAGAAAATGAGCGGTGCAAATGTATAGAAAGTAAGTGAAAATATGGGAAATCGAATTAGGGTCAACACAGGCAAATTAAAAAAAGGAAAGCAGGGTCGCTAAAAAAAAAATACAGGGTTGAAAAGCAGAGAGCAATAAGAAAAGGGAAAGTAAGGAAAAAGGGGCCAAGGAAATGTGAGAAGAAAAAAATACCGGAAAGGTAGGGTCAGTAAAGGTAGGGAAAAAAATTAAAACGAGGGAATAGGGGTAGGTATGTTGTGGATGATTTTGGTTCATATGCTGTTTACACGTACTGCTCTGTAATTTCTTAAGATTGGGCAATGTCCTATAGGAGAATCCGCGCTTTCACTTTCATTCAATTCGAAAACTATGCCACTGTAAATGTTTATTTTAGCCCGTCTTATCACCATGTGAGCATCTTTTGCATAAATTCCACGAAGAGTTGTATTATTACGGTCAAACATTGCCACGACGTCACCAGTGGATGTTGCTAAAACAAATTGCTGTTCGGTTGGCATAGGCTTAGAACTTAAGCCCCTTCCTTTCAAAAAAATTGGTTTGTCATCAGGAAAAATGTATCTGCGAATTTCGAATATCCTTTGTGGATTTGTATTAGAAATTAGTCGAACAGAACTAAGCACTTCTGGGTCAAATCCAAGTATGAGCCGAGAACGATCCCTTCTAGGAGGAGACCTGGACCTCTGACGAAGTGGAGGCTCGGCAGCTGAAAGTGACCTTTCAGAAGAAGGACTTCTGTAAGAAGAATTAGAAGTGCCGGAACGATAAACACAAGGAATCGGGTCGCCATTGGGTAAACATTCAAACTGTAAACTCAGTTCTGGAACAAGCAACAGAGTTTTAATTATTGATTGAAGCACACCATCATTTTGGTATTGACTGTGAACATCTCTCAAATGAAAATTTAGAAAAGACAGACAACGTTTATATGTGTCGTATAGAGCGAAATGGAAGATAGTTTAATTGTAAAAACTGAAATGATTTATGTTGCTTGTTTTAAGTAAACGTAACAAACTGATTGTTGATATGTTCTCATTAAGAGGTAATTATAAGGAGTCCAATTCTGCTGTAGAAGCTGCTTCAAGTTATGACAGTGGTAACTGCCAACACTCCTAACTGCCAGTACTCTCAAGCTTCGAAGCTTGCGCACTGAGATCTGCTATCTCCTTTTCTTTCTTTGCTTTTCTCCCTCCACTGGCACTCACTCGCCTACTTTTTGTGAATGAAAAGGCGGTAGCAGATCCTAGTACGCAAGCGCAAACGTTAAAGAGTTCTGGTTCTAATCGTCTAAGACTGTCAATAAAGGAGCTCATAGAAAGTGCTTTAAGTGTTACTTAGAAATGATTTTTACTGCAAAAAAATTAATCATAGGATAAATAAAATTTCTTTTAAGCTTACGTTTATAAAAAAATCCTATTGTTTTCAAAGAGCATCCTTTTCATACAGAACGAAATTTCTTTGAGTAGGACATCACACACATTCTGAATTGTCACAGAATATATTTTAAATAAGTTATTAATCATTCCCGACAAAATCCGATAATTCTTGGAAGAAAATAGCAATTGGGATTAAAGAAGGAATAAATTACGATTATATTTACCAATAAAATTAAGAAGAACATCTATGGATATAAGTGTATGAAAAATCCTCATATTTTCTGTCTAGACGAGAAACGAATTAATTTATCAACTTATACTTTAATTAATACTGTAACTGGAGAATATTATAGCAGTTCCTTGGTATATATACAAGATATATTCTATATTTGTTATTGAAATTATTGCAGACGTCCGGTATGTCCTTTTAAGATTTAAAATAAACGTTTCACTGTTGCTGATGCAGATTTTGAAAGTGCTTTCTAAATTTGCGCTCCTGTTACTCGAAACTGTGCTGACAACAGACTTTTGTCAAATTCGAATTAAAACTTTATTTTAGCACAAAATGCTCTGGGTTTCTCAAGGTGAAAATATTTTTTAATTTTATGTATTCCAGAGATAAAATGTGCTAATCTCTAAATTGAACAAATATTACGCCACCTTTGCAGCTATTTTTTTTTAAATCGACGGCCTTTTTTGAGAAGATTGCACAATATCGTGAATAATGAACTCTGAATAATTATATAAATCAAATGATTCATCTCAAATCAAATTCTTTTTCTTATTCTATTATTAACTTCAAAATATGTTGTTTGAAAAATGTTGCTTATTGCAAATTGAAGTACAAATTTTACTGATCACGAAGACTAAAACTTCTTTTTCTTTTGCATTAAATTTTAATTTTAGCTACTCTAGAAAATGCATCATTTTAATTAATTTATATAATTAAAATTTATAATATGCATTGACATTGAAACGTATGTACGTATTTTCATTGTTTTGTTTTTATAATTTCAAAAAGTACGCATGCTATAAAAAAAGCAATTTTGTTATTCAACATTTTATTGCAACTTATGTCGTTTTTTCAAAAATTTGATTTTTTCATTTCTAATGTCATTTTTTAGGATTTAAACTAAAAATACCATATTGGCGTAAGGAGTATTAAGAAAATTTGTAGATTCTTTACGCAAAAAATTTTGTTGCATAAAATGTCATCGTAGCTTGTTTTCTTTTTCTAAAAAGTTAATTTTTTTATATTTAATATATTTTCATAAAAAGAGGTCATAACAAACTTGTAGATCTTTTTTGGTCAAACAACTTTTGTCTTTTCATTTTCATTCTTCTTTTGTTCCGTTCTTCCAAGAATTTAATTCAATTATTTCTCATCTTATCTTTCCGATTAAAATAAAATCTACTGATCCTGTCTTAAAATTATCAACGACAAATTTGTAACTCTTTTTTGCAGAAATAACTTTTGTATCATTATTTTTTTTTGTAGCTTGTGTTGTTTTTCCGAAAATTAAATTTTTTTATAGCATTCTCATCATTGAGAAGGTATTAGTTCAATGTGAAAACGAAATTGTGCAATTTTAAACCAAGAAAGATTTGAACTTAAAATAGGGAATAGTATCAATCATCCAAAAAGACGAATTTTCTGTTAAATATTTTACTTTTCAACCAAAATAGAATTTCCAGTTATGAAAAAGAGAAAGTATAATGAAACATCTGAATTTCACATTTACCTTTTTCAAGTATTTTCAAATTATACATAATTTTTGCACCTCACACACAATCAGTCAAATTTATGTTTTCCTTTAGAAAAATTTAAAGTTACGGTCGGATGGCCATCCGTCCATCGTACTTTTCTCAGATGAGGGAAAATAAGGGGGGACGGGGTTTAAAAAGTGATAAGAAATTCAAGAAAGCGATGTAGGAAAACTAAAAGGAAATTAGCAGTGATAAATTATGGGAGATGGAGAGAAGGATAGTTATGAAAGTAAGAGGAAATAAAGGGAAAGGAAGAAAGTGAAGTAAAAGAAAATGCGAGGTGGAAATAATGGAAAACAAAGGGAATGAAAGAGGCAATTTTAGAGGCAATAAAAAAAAGTGGCGTTAGGAAAATTAGTAGGAATGAGAACTAAGGTTGCAGTACATATAAAGGTAGAGAAAATAAAAAAAAATAGATGACTGGAAGTAGAAGGAATTCGACTAAATTAGAAAAAAAGGAAATGAGAATAGTGGAAGCGAGGTAAAATGAAGGGAGGTAAAGTAACTTAAATTGAGATAGGAAACGAAAGGAGAAAAAGTATAGGATGCATGTAAAATTCAGAGAAGTAGAAGTAAGGAAAGGAAGGAAACACAAGGATGGTGAAGTAAAGGATATGAAAAACAATAGTTGATGGGAAATGAAGGTACAGAAAATATGCGATGCAAGAGGAATTAGGGAAGTGGAGGTATGGAAAATAAAAGAAAATAAGTAGTGCAAATGTATAAGAGGTAAGTGAAAATAAGAGAAATCAAATTAGGGTCAACAAAGGCAAGTAAAAAGAAGGGAAGCAGGGGTACTGAGCGAAAATAGGGGGTAGAAAAGCAAGTAGCAATGAGAACAGGTAAAGTTAGGGGAAATGCGCAGAGAAAAAGTAAGAGAAAAAAAGTAGCGGAAAAGTAGGGTCAGTGAAAAAAAATAAGGGAGGGAAAAGTGAGATAAGCAAAGAGGAAAATAAGGGGTGGGTATGTAATTCAGATGAGGGTAGGGAGAATAGGAAAATAAGAGGAGTGAAAACAGGGGAAATGAGTCAAAGTAAGCAGAGGAAATATAAGAAAAGTGTAAGCGAGGTAAATTAAGTGAAGGTAAAGTGCGGGAAACAGAGGTAGATTGCAAAGTGATGCAATTTGTTTTTCAGACATTTTTGGATGCTTTAAATAATAAAACTTTTTTAATGTATATCCGAGAATTTTTAGGTCAATTCGAAATGCAAACAGTATTATATTTTACTTTCACATTTTCTGTAACTAAGTTATGTTGTGGATAATTGCGATTCACATGTTGTTTACATTTACTGCTTTGTAATTCCTTAAGATTGGGCAATGTCCTATGGGAGAATCCGCGCTTTCACTTTCATTCAATTCCACAACCAAGCCACTGCGAATGTTTATTTTGGCCCGTCTTAACACCATACGAGCCTTTCTTGCATAAATTCCACGAAGAGTTGTATTATTACGCTCAAATATTGCCACGACGTCACCAGTGGACGTTGCTAAGACATAGCGCTCTTCGGTTGGAATGGGACCAGGATTGAAACCCTTTCTTTTTAGGAAAATTGGTTTGTTATCAGGAAAAGTGTATCTGCGAATTTCGAAAATCCTTTGTGGATTTGTGTTGGGAATAAGTCGAACAGAACTAAGTTCTTCAGGGTCAAATCCAAGTATCATCCCAGAACGACGTCTTCTAGGAGTAGACCTAGATCTATGACGAAGTAAATGCTCAGCAGCAGGAAAAGACCTTT
>JAUELO010445925.1:0-13698 GCA_032357855.1 Amphibolips quercusostensackenii | reverse complement strand
ACAAGTTTTACAAACAAATTCCCAGTTTGGCGAATTTTCAATGAATAGGCTCAATTTTTGTTTACGAAATCAACTAGATATATCTTTTTTAAGATACTTTGCAGATTGACAATAAATTTTCAATACTTGAACAATTTCTGCCGACAAATTCACGTTTTGGCGAATTATCAATGAATACGCCTAGTTTTTGTTCACAGAATCAACTATGTATGTCTTTACAACGATACTTTGCAAATTGACAACAATTATTCATTACGCAAACAATTTTTACAAACAGATCCACAGCTTGGCCAATTTCTAAAGAATAGGCTCAATTTTTTTTTACAAAACCAACTATGTATGTCTTTCAAATGACTCTTTGCTATGATAACACTTTGCACATGGTCGTGTTCTGCCGTTCCTTATTTGGGAAGCTCATTCAGCTGAAAAATACTCGGAAATGTCAAGCATCAAAAAATAAACACTAAATGCATTTGTTCATATCAATTGTTTGATTAATGAATAATTGTTGCCAATTTTTAAAGTATTATAGTAAGGAGTCATCGGAAAGACATCCGTATTTGATTCCGTAAACAAAATTTAAGACTATTGATTGAAGAGTCGCCAAACCGTGAATTTGTTTATATAAAACAAATTGTTTCAACAATAACGAAAATCATCTTTTTTAAAAAAATGGTAATGGAACATTTATTTTTCCCGCATTTTATACAAAATCAATTAATTTAATTGAGCTAAACACTGACAATCCCGGAAAACGGCTTTTCTTCATTAATTTGTTTATAACTCAATATCAAATTTTTTAAATTATTTCAACCAATTAGAAATTATTTCTACATAGTTGTAACACTCTTTAAGATCTTCCTTGATTAATATAAATGTCTCAAAAAAATTACACTTGGGAAAAAATAAACAAAAATTTTCAACTTTGCTGTTAAATAAGAAATTTTTAAACAATTGAACAAAAATTAATCGCACAAATATTCTCAAAATTCAAAAAGCTTTTATTTAAAAAAAAAATTTGACTCGAATGAATAGTGTCGGCTGGAAATTTATTTGTTTACGGGTAGCTATGGTAATTGAATTTTTGATCAAAAAAGTTGACTTTAAGAAAATAGTTAAATTTTCAAAAAAATAATTAAATTTTTGCCAGAATAGTTGAATTTTTAACACATAGTTAAATTTTCTAATTTTCAAACTAAAGCGACGAATTTTTAACAGAAGAGCTATTTTTTCAACTAAAAAGTTGAATTTTCAACAATATAATTAAATATTCAACAAAGTAGTGGATTTTTGGAAAAAACAGTTAAATGGTCAACCCATAAAAATAAATTCTCAAGGAAAAATTCAATACTTATATTTTAATTAAGAGATGAAATATATAACTAAGATTGATTTTCAATTAAAAGAAAACGAATTTTCAAAACAATAAGAGTGGTTTTCTACCAAAAATGATGAATTTTTAACTAAAAAAGATTGATTTTCAACTGAAAATAGAAAGGTTTCATTTCTGTTTAAAAAATTTGATTTTAATGAAAAAACAGAGAACATTTAACAAAATATTACAACTATAAACTTTTAACAAAGTAGTTCAACTATGATTTTGACCCAGGCAGTTGAATTTTTAATGAAAATCAATTTTCAACCAAAAATGGAAAAGTTAAACTTTTAGTAAGAAAAATGTATTTTTAAGGAAAAAAACGAATTTTCGAAGCAGTAAGATTAGTTTTCTACATAAAAAGACGAATTTTCAACTAAAAAAGATTAATGTAAAAAAAATGTAAAATGTAAAAATGTAAAAATGTAAAAAATGTTTAACTTTGATTTTGATCCAACAAGTTAAATTTTCAATAAACAAAGATTAATTTTCTACCAAAAATTAAAAAGTTAAACTTTTATTTAGAAAAATTAATTTTTAACAAGAACACGAATTTTTAAAGCAGTAAGATTAGTTTTCTTCCCAAAAAGGCGAATTTTCAACTGAAAAATATTAATTTCTAACTAAAAATAAAAAAGTTTTATTTCTGGTCAATGATCTTCAATAAAAAAAGGGGAACTTTTATTAAAATAGTTCAATTTGAAACTTTTAACAAAGAAGTTTAAGTTTGACTTTGACCCAAGTAGTTGAATTTTCAATGCAAAAAGATCAATTTTCAACAAAAAATGGAAACGTTAAACTTTTAGTAACAAAAATTAATTTTCAGCAAAAAAAAACGAATTTTCAAATCAATAAAAGTAGCTTTCTACATAGAAAGACGAATTTTGAACTAAAAAATATTAATTTTCAACCAAAAATAGAAAAGTCACATCCTCAGTTAAATAATTTAATTTTAAATTAAAGAAAACAAAGAATTTTTAACAAAATAGTTGAATTTTTAAACTTCTAACAAAATAACTTTGATTTTGACTTTGACACAAGTAGTTCAATTTTCAATAAAAAAAAGATCAATTTTCAAACAAAAATGGAAAAATTAATTTTATAGTAAGAAAACTTAATTTTCAACAAAAAAAACGAATGTTGCAACCAATAAAATTCATTTTTAACAAATTTTCAAATCAGTAAGATTAATTTTCTACCAAAAAAGACGAATTTTCAATTAAAAAAGATTATTTTTTAACCAAAAATGGAGTAGTCACATTTTCAGTTAAAAAATTTAATTTTAAATAAAAAAGCAAAATTTTTAGCAAAATAGTTCAATTTCAAACTTTTAACGAAGTAGTTCAACTTTGACTTTAAGCCAAGTGGTTGAATTTTAAATAAAAAAAGAATTATTTTTGACAAAAACGTTGCTTTTTTATTCAAAAAAGATTAAATTTATTCTAAAATGGATACATTTTATCACAACAAAACATTTTCAAAAAACACTCTAGAATTTTTAACCAAAAAGGTTGAGTTTTTGTCAAAACTGTTGAATTTTCAATCAAAGAATAATTGAATTTTCAACCAAATAATGGAATTTTAAACCAAATTTCTGAATTTTCAATTTAAAAAATTAGATTTGCACCAACAATGAAATAGCTAATTTTTTTCAATAAAATAGTTGAATCCTGATCCTAAAAAATGAATTTGAAATAGTTGAATTTTCAACTAAAAAAAATAAATTAAAGAAAAAATGGATTAGTTAAATTTTCAGTCTGAACAATTAATTTTCAACAAAAAGAAACTAATATTCAACAGAATAAATAATTTTCTACCAAATAGTTGAATAACCATTAATGGTATAGGTACATTTTTAGATACAAAAATTATTTTTCAACCAAAAAAAAAAACACAAATTTCCGACCAAACAGTTAAATTTTAAAGTAATAAGGTGAACCTCAAAAAAAATTTTTTTTTTTAAATAGTACAACCTTCAATGAAAAGGGATAAATTTTAACCAAATAGTTAAATTTTCAACCAAAAGACAAATTTTCAGCAAAATACATGAATTTTTAACTGCATTTTTGAATTTTGAACTAACAAAGACGAATTTGTTTAGAAAATATTGAATATTTAAGAAATAGAATTATTTTTCTACCAAATAGTTAACTATTTAAATGAGTAATTTAATTTTAAACTAAATAGTTTAATTTTTTACGAAGTAATTAAATTTTAAATCCAGAAGGACAATTTTTTTACAAAACATTTGAATTTTCCATCCGAAAATATGAATTTTCAACAAAAACGTTAATTCACAACTAAAAAGTTGAATTTTCAACTTTAAACCAAAACAGATTAAATTTAAAAAAAAGAGTTGAATTTTTAACAAAAAAAGATGAAATTTCTACCTAAATAATTTAATTTGTGAAATAGAAAATACCCATTTTTAACCAAAAAATGGTCTGGTTAAATTTTTTTTCAAACAAAATTATTTTTTATAAAAAGAACGAATTTTCTACAAAACAGTTGACCTCTCATGTCAGAAATTCATTATTTTAAGATACATCATTTTAGTTGTAAATTTATTCTTTTGGTATACAAGTTTCAATATTTTGGAGAAAATTACTCTTTTTCGGATAATAATTTATTTATTTAGGTAAACATTTCATCTTTTTCTTTGTTAAAAAATGCAACTGTGTCTTCTTTAGTCAAAAATTAATTTTCTTTGTTACAAATTTATCTTATAGGTTCAGGATTCAATCTTTTTTATTAAAAATTCTCTTTTCTTTGGTTGAATCAAACTGATGAAATTTTTTTTTTTTTTAAATTAATTTTTCAAGCAGAAAATTCAACTATTTCATTTTTGTTGAAAAGTAATCTTTTTAATTGAAAATTCAGCTTTTTGGTTAAAAATTCAACAATTTGATTGTTCAACTATTTTGTTGAAACTTCGTATTTTTTATTTAAATTTAACTGTTTTTGATTCAAAACCTTTTTTAATTAAATATCTACTATATTACATTATTCGTTGAAAATTTATATTTTGTTGTTGAAAATTGAACTGTTTTGTTGAAAATTGATTTTTTTTTTAATTGAAGATTCAGCTACTTGGGCTAGAGTTAAACAACTTTGTTAAAAGTTAAAAATGTAACTAGTTTGTTAAAAATTGTCTGTTTTTTTATTTTAAATTAAATTTTCAAATGAAAATGTACCTTTTTCATTTTTAGTTAAAAATAAATATTTTTTACATGAAATTTCGTTTTTTTTGGCAGAAAAATAATCTTATTGCTTGAAAATTTGTCGATTTTTTAGTTAAAAATAAATATTTTTTACATGAAATTTCGTCTTTTTTGGTAGAAAAATAATCTTATTGTTTGAAAAATTGTCGATTTATTTAAGAAATTGGTCTCTTTTCATATAAATTTAATATATTTTAGTAAAATATCAAGTATTAATTTTTTGCTGAGAATTTATTTTTTAAGGTTTACTATTTAACTATATGGTTACCAAATTCACTACATTGTTGAATATTTAATTTTTTTGTAAAAAATTCAACCTTTGTTTAAAAATTTTAATGTCGTGTTAAACATTTTTCGTTTTAGCTTGAAAATTCAACTACTTTGTTGATAATGCAACTGTTATTGAATGAAGTGTAATCTTTTTTAATTAAAAATTCGGCTATTTGGTTGAAAAAATTCAACTTTGGTGCTTGAAGATTCAACTATTTGTTCAAAGTTATACTATTTTTTTCAAATTCGTCTCTTTTGTTTAAAAGTTTAACTATTTGGCTGAAAATGCAACTGTGTTTTGCTGAAATTTAATTTTTTTTTTAATTCCACCTTTTGGTTGGAAATTCAATTTTTTTAAAGACATCTTATTTGGTGAAAAATTTAACTTTTCGTAGTTCAAGTTTCCTGTTTTTTGTTTAAAAAGTTAATTATTATGTTAAAAGGTAACTATTTCATCTTTTATCACAAAAAGTTTTTTTTTGGTTAAAATAAATTTAAAATTTTAATCTGACATCACTTTTTTTATTGTTAAAAAAAAAAATTTCAATGATTTTCTAAAGATTTCACCAAGACTTTAGATAGATGTAAAAGATTTTAGAAAAGCTTCAATTATTTCACAAAGATATCCGATAGATTTCAAAGATTCCACAACGATTTTAATAACTTCCCAAATATTATCAGATGTTTAAAAATATTTTTCATATTTCGCAAAGATTTCAAAAAATTTAAAAAAGATTGTACAAATATTTTAATTATTTCACAAAGATTTCAAAGATTTCACAAAGATTTCAAATATTTCGAAAAGGTTTCAGGTAGATATTAAAGATTTCTTAAAGATTTTACAGATTTCGCAAAGATTTCGAATAAATTAAAAAGATTTCAGACAGAATTCAATGATTTCAATAATTTCATAAACATAACCAAATATTTAAACAATATTTCCAACGATATCAGAAAAATTTCACAAAGATTTCAATGATTTCTTAAAGATATCGCAAAGATTTTGGATAAACTAAAACGATTTCAGAAAGACTTCAATGATCTCAATAATTTCATAAACATTACCAAATATTTTCAAACATATCAGAAAAATTGAACAAAGATTTCAATAATTTTCTAAAGATTTGAAAAAATTCACAAAAATTTCGAATATTTTTCAAGGATTTCGGATAGATTAAGAATATTTCATAAAAATTTCAGATAAGTTTTAGAGTGCACAAATATTTTAATGATTTCCCAAAGATTTCAAACAGATTTTAATAATTTTAAAGCATTATCAGACAATCCAAAAATATTTTCACAAAAATTTTAAGTCGATTTCAAAGAGTTTACAAAGATTCTAATGATTTCCCAAGGATTTCACAAAGATTTCAATTATTCACAAAAATTATCAAATATTTAAAAAATGGTTTTAAATATTTTTAAAACATTTCTAAAAATATTAGAAAGATTTCAAACAATTTTTATGATTTTCTAAGGATTTCAAAGGTTTATATTATTTGACAAATATTTCAAAAATATTTCAAATATTTAAAAAAGATTTCAAAATATTTTACAGAAATTTTACGTCGATTTTAAAGAGTTCACAAAGATTCCAATGATTTCCCAAAAATTACACAAAGTTATAAATCATTCACAAAAATTATCAAATATTTAAATAATATTTCACAAACACTATTACCAAATTTTTGCAAAACTATTTTAAATATTTTGAATATTTCTAACAATATTAGAAAGATTTCAAAACGATTTCAATGCTTTCTTAAGGATGTCAAAGATTTCAATCATTTCACAAATATTATCAAAGATTTAAAAAGATTTTACAAAGATTTCAAATGTTTCGCAAAGATTTTAGATATATTTCAAAGATTGTAAAAAGATTTTAATAATTTAAATAATATTTCAAATATTTCTAAAAGATATTAGATAGATTTCAAAACAATTCTAATGATTATCTAAGGATTTCAAAGATTTCAATTATTTCATAAAAATTTTAAGTCGATTTCAAAAAGTTCACAAAGATCCCAATGATTTTCTAAGGATTTTACAAAGAGTTTAATGATTTCGAAAATATTATCAAACATTTAAAAAATATTTCAAATATTTTTAAAACATTTCTAAAAATATTAGAAAGATTTCAAACAATTTTTGTGATTTTCTAAGAATTTTAAAGGTTTCAATTATTTCACAAATATTTCAAAAATATGCCAAATATTTTAAAAAGATTTCAAAATATTTTGCAAAGGTTTTAAAGATTTCCCAAGGATTTTACAAAGATTTTAATAATTTCACAAATATCAAATGTGTGAAAAAAATTTTAAAAATTTTGAAAAAATTTTAAAAGATTTTACAAAGTTTTCAAACGTTTTGCAAAGATTTTAGATATATTTCAAAAATTGTAAAAAGATTTTAATAATTTTTCAAAGATTTTAATAATTTTTCAACTATTTCTCAAAGATTTCAGATAGATTTCAAAACGATTTCAATGAATATCTAAAGATTTTAAAGATTTCAATTATTTCCCAAAAATTTTAGGTAGATTTTAAAGAGTTCACAAAGATGCTAATGATTTCCAAAAGATTTCACAAAGATTTTAAAAATTTCACAAATATTAAATATTTAAAAATACATCAAATATTTCTTAAAGATTTCACAAAAATTTCACAAAGATTTTACAAATATTTCAATGGTGTCCTAAAGATTTCAAATATTTTTTCAATGATTCTTTGAATGAAGACTTCAATGATTTCAATAATTTAACAAACATTATAAAATATTTTTAAAATATTTCCAAAAATATTGAAGAGATTTAAAAACGATCTCAATGATTTTCTAAGGATTTCAAAGATTTTAATCATTTCACAAATATTATCAAATACTTCAAAAATATTTCAAATATTTTGAAAATATTCCAAATATTTTAAAAAGATTTCAAAAGATTTCACAAAGATTTCAATGACTTCTAAAGGATTTTACAAAGATTTGAATAATTTTACAAATATTATCAAATATGTGAAAAATATTTCAAATATTTTGAAAAGATTTCAAAAGATTTCAGAAAGGTTTTACAAATATTTCAATGATTTTCCAAAGATTTTACAAAGATTTCAAATGTTTCGCAAAGATTTCAATAATTTCAATAATATTTCAAACATTTCTTAAAAATTTAAGATAGATTTCAAAACGATTTTAATGAATATTTGAGGATTTCAAAGATTTCAATTTTTTCACAAAAATTTCAAGTAGATTCAAAAGAGTTCACAAAGATTTCAAGGATTTCACAAAGATTTCAAAAATTTCACTGATATCAAATATTTAAAAAATATTTCAAATATTTCTTAAAGATTTCACAAAGATTTAAAAATATTTCGATAAATCCCTAAAGATTTCAAATATTTCTTCAATGATTTTTTGAATGAAGACTTCAATAATATTAATAATTTTACAAACATTACCAAATATTTCACAAATATTTTAAATATTTTTAAAAAATTTCCAAAAATACCAGAAAGATTTCAAAAAGATTTCAATGATTTTCTCAGGATTTTGAGGATATTAATTATTTCAAAAATATTATTAAATACTTCAAAAATATTTCAAATATTTTGAAAAGATTCCAAAAGATTTCAGAAAGATTTAAATGAGTTCCCAAGGATTTGACAAAGATTTCAATAATTCACAATCATTTCGAAATATTTCAGAAATATTTCAAATATTTTTAAAAGATTTCCAAAAATATTAGAAAGGTTCCAAAAATATTAAAAAGTTTTCAAAACGATTTTAATGATTTTCTTAGGATTTCAAAGGTTTCAATTATTTCAAACATATTTCAAAAATATTTCAAATATTTTGAAAAGATTTTACAAAGGTTTCACAAATATTTCAATGATTTTCTGAAGAATCCACATAGATTTGAAATGTTTCGCAAAGATTTTAGATTTGTTTCAAAGATTGTAAAAAGATTTCGATGATTTCCCAAAAACTTCAATAATAATAATAATATATCAAATATTTCTCAAAGATTTCAGATAGCTTTCAAATCGATTTCAATGATTGTCTAAGGATTTCAAAGATTTCAATTATTTCATTAAAATTTAAAGTCGATTTCAAAAATTTAACAAAGACCCCAATCATTTCCCTAGAATTTCACAAAAATTTCAATAATTTCACAAATATCAAATATTTAAAAAATATTTCAAATATTTTTTAAAGATTGAACAAAGATTTCAAAAAGATTTCAATGATTTTCTAAGGATTTCAAAGGTTTTAATTATTTCAGAAATATTATCAAATATTTCAAAAATATTTCAAATATTTTGCAAAGAGTTCAATGATTTACCAAGAATTTTACAAAGATTTTAATAATTACACAAATATTAAATGAGTGCAAATAATTTCAAATATTTTAAAAAGATTTTAAAAGATTTCACAAAAGTTTTATAAATATTTCAATGATTTTCCAAAGATTTCACCAATTTATCAAATGTTTCGCAAAGATTTTAGATATATTTCAAAGGTTTTACAAAGACTTCAATGATTTCCAGAGATTTCAATAATTTCAAGAATATTTCAAATATTTCTTAAAGATTTCAGATAGATTTCAAACATTTCACAGATATCAAATATTTAAAAACTATGTAAAATATTTTTAAAATATTTCAAATATTTCTTAGAGATTTCACAAAGATTTCACAAATATTCTAATGATTTCCTAAAGATTTAAAATATTTCTTCAATGATTCTTTAAATAAAGACTTCAATAATTTTAATAATTTCACAAACATTATCGAACATTTCAAAAATATTTTAAAAATATTTCTAATATGTTAAAAAGATTTTCAAAAATATAAGAAGGATTTCGAAAAGACTTCAATGATTTTCTAAGGATTTTAAAGCTTTCAAGTATTTCGTAAATATTATCAAGTATTTCAAATATCTTTAAAAGATTTCTAAAAATATTAGAAAGATGTCAAAACGATTTCAATGATTTTCTAAGGATTTTAAAGGTTTCAAGTATTTCGTAAATATTATCAAGTATTTAAAATATCTTTAAAAGATTTCTAAAAATATTAGAAAGATTTCAAAACGATTTCAATGATTTTCTAAGGATTTCAAAGGTTTCAATTATTTCATAATTATTATCAAATATTGCAAAAATGTTTCAAATATTTTGAAAAGATTTCAAAAGATTTCACAAAGGTTTCACAAATATTTCAATGATTTTCTGAAGATTTTACAAAGATTTGAATAATTTCACAAATATCAAATGTGTGAAAAAAAATTAAAATATTTTAAAAAGATTTCAAAAGATTTCATAAAGTTTTCATCAATATTTTAATGATTTTCCAAAGATTTCACTAAGTTTTCCAATGTTTCGCAAAGATTTCAGATATATTTCACAGGTTTTACAAAGATTTCAATGATTTCCCAAAGATTTCAATAATTTCAATAATATTTCAAATATTTTTTAAAGATTTCAGATAGATTTCAATAAGATTTTAATGATTATCTAAGGATTTCAAAGATTTCAATTATTCCATAAAAATTTTAAGTCGATTTAAGGGAGTTCACAAAGATTCTAATAATTTCCAAGGATTTCATAACGACTTAAATATTTCCACAAAAATTATCAAATTAATTCCAATAATTTCACAAACATAATCAAATATTTAAAAAATATTTTTAAAAATATCAGAAAGATTTCAAAACGATTTTAATGATTACAATCATTTCACAAATATTATCAAAGATTTAAAAAGATTCTACAAGAATTTCAATGACTTTCTAAAGATTTTTAATGTTTCGCAAAGATTTTAGATATTTTTTTAAAGATTGTAAAAAGATTTCAATGATTTCTCAAAGATTTCAATAATTTCAAAAATAATTCAAATATTTCGCAAAGATTAAAATGATTTCACAAAAATTATCAAATATTTAAAAATTGTTTTAAATTTTCGCAAAGATTTCACAAATATTTCAATGATTTCCTAAGGATTTCAAACATTTCATTAGGACTTTAGTGACTTCAATAATTTCACAAACATTGCCAAATATTTCAAAACTATTTCAAATTTTTTTTTAATATTTCCAAAAATGTTAGAAGGATTTCAAAACAATTTCATGATTTTCTAAGAATTTCAAAGATTTCAATAAAAAAACAAATATTATCAAAGATTTTAAAAATATTTCAATGATCTTTCAAATATTTCACAAAGATTTTTCATAATTTTGATAATGTTTCAAATATTTCTTAAAGAATTTAAATAGATTTCATAACGATTCAATGACTATCTAAGGATTTTAAAGACTTAAATTATTTCATCAAAATTTTAAGTCGATTTCAAAAGATTTCACAAAGATTTCAATGACTTCTAAAGGATTTTACAAAGATTTGAATAATTTTACAAATATTATCAAATATGTGAAAAATATTTCAAATATTTCGCGAAGATTTCACAAATATCGCAATTATTTCTTCAAGATTTCAAATATTTCTTTAATGATTTTTTGACTGAATACTTCAATGATTTCAATAATTTCACAAACATTAACAAATATTTCAAGAGGATTTAAATGATTTTTTAAGGATTTCAAAGATTTTAATTCTTTCACAAATAATATCAAATATTTTAAAAATATTTCAAACATTTTGAAAAGATTTCAAAAGATGTCAATTATTTCCCAAAGATTTTGCAAAGATTTCAATAATTTCACTAATATTGAATATTTAAAAAATATTCCAAATATTTTGAAAAGATTTCACAAATATTTCAAAACGATTTCAATGATTATCTAAGAATTTTGAAGATTTCAATTATTTCACAAAAATTTTAAGTAGATTTCAAAAAGTTGAAAAAGATTACAATGACTTCCCAAGCATTCCACAAAGATTTCAATAATTTCACAAATATTATCGAATATTTAAAAAATATTTTAAATATTTGTCAAAGATTTCACATTGATTTCACAAACATTTCCACGATTTCCTAAATAATCAAAATATTTCTTCAATGATTCTTTGAATGAAGACTTCAATGATTTCAATAATTTCACAAACATTAACAAATATTACAAAAATATTTCAAAAATATTTCAAAACTTTCAAAAGATTTCCAAAAATGTTAGAAAGATTTTAAAAGGATCTCAATGACTTTCTAAGGATTTCAAAGATTTCAATTATTTACAAATATTATCAAATATTTCAAAAATATTTTGAATATTCAAAAAAGATTTCAAAAAATTTTAATTATTTCCCAAAAATTTTACAAAGATTTCAATAATTTCACAAATATCAAATATTTGAAAAATATTCCAAATATTTTAAAAAGAATTTACAAATATTTCAATGATCTTGCAAATATTTCACAAAGTTTTCAAATGTTTCGCAAAGATTTTAGAAATAATTCAAAGATTGTAAAAACATTTTAATGATTTCCCAAAGATTTCAATAATTTCAATAATATTTCAAATATTTCTTAAAGATTTCAGATAGATATAAAAACGATTTCAATGAATATCTAAGGATTTCAAAGATTTGAAATATTTCATGAAAATTTTAAGTCGATTTTAAAAAGTTCACAAAGATTCTAATGATTTTCCAAAGATTTCACAAAGATTTCAATAATTTCTTAAATTATATCAAATATTTAAAAAATATTTCGAATATTCCGCAAAGATTTCACAAATATTTGAATGATTTCCTAAGAATTTTAAATATTTCTTCAATGATTCTTTGGATGAATACTTTCATGATTTCAATAATTTCACAAACATTACCAAATATTTCAAAAATATTTCAAATGTTTTTGAAAGATTTCCAGAAATGTTGAAAAAAAATTCAAAACGATTTCAATAATTTTCTAGGGATTTCAAACGTTGTAATTATTTCACAAAAATTTTTAAAATATTCCAAATCTTTAAAAAAGATTTCTAAATATCTCACAAAGATTTCAATGATTTCCCAAGGATTTTACAAAGATTTCAATAATTTCACAAATATCAAATATTTTTAAAATATTACAAATATTTTGAAAATATTTTTGAAAAATTCACAAATATTTCAATAATTTTCTAAAGATTTCACTAAGATTTCAAATGTTTTGCAAAGATTTTAGAAATATTTCAAAGATTGTAAAAAGATTTCAATGATTTCCCAAAGATTTCAATAATTAAAATAATATTTCAAATATTTCTCAAAGATTCCAGATAGACATTAAAACGATTTCAATGATTATCTAATGATTTCAAAGCTTTCAATTATTTCATTAAAGTTTTAAGTCGATTTCAAAAAGGTCATTTCAATGATTTTCTAAGGATTTCAAGGTTTCAATTATTTAACAAATATTATCAAATATTTCAAAAATATTTCAAATATTTTGAAAAGATTTCAAAAGATTTCACAAAGATTTCAATAATTTCACCAATATAAAATATTTGAAAAATATTTCAAATATTTTAAAAAGATTTAAAAAGACTTCACAAAAATTGCACAAATATTTGAATGATTTTCCAAAGATTTTACTAAGATTTCAAATGTTTTCCAAAAATTTTAGATATATTTCAAAGATTGTAGAAATATTTCAATGATTACCTAAAGATTTCACATTTTTCTTTAATGTTTCTTCAAATGAAGACTTCCATAGTTTCAATAATGTTACAAACATTACTAAATATTTCAAATACTATCAAAATATTTTCAAAAATACTAGAAAGATTTCAAAAAGATTTCAATGATTTTCTAAAGATTTTGAAGGTTTTAATTATTTCACAAATATTATCAAATACTTCAAAAATATTTCAAATATTTTGAAAAGATTTAAAAAGACTCACAAT
>JAUELO010445904.1:0-13705 GCA_032357855.1 Amphibolips quercusostensackenii | reverse complement strand
TAAAGATTTTAAAGATTTCAATGATTTTAAAATATTTTACAAATATTTTAATGATTTCACAAAGATTTCAAAGGTTTAATAGATTTCAAAAGATTTTTGAGACTTTAAACAAGTTTTGTAAAGATTTTAAAGATTTCAATGATTTTAAAATATTTTACAAATATTTTAATGATTTCACAAAGATTTCAAAGGTTAAATAGATTTCAAAAGATTTGTAAGGTATTTAAAAAGATTCATCAAGATTTGAAAAATCTCACAGATTTAATAGATTTCAAAATATTTTACAAAGATTTCAATGATTTTACAAATATTTCATAGATTTAATAGATTTCAAACAAATTTTTGAAATATAAAAAAAATTTCATAGAGATTTTAAAGATGTCAAAGATTGTAAAAGATTTCAGATTACAATGTATTTCAAAATATTTTTAAAAAATTAAATGATTTCGAAAAATGTCAGATTTCAAAAGATTTGTAAGATTTCAAAAGAAAATTCCAAAATTTTCAAAGAATTCACAAAGTTTTAATAAAGATTTAAATGATTTCACAAATGTGCAAAAGATTTCATAAAGATTTCAAAGATTTTAAAAGATTTCAAAGATTACAAAGTATTTTCAAATATTTTAAAAGGTTTCAACGATTCCGTAAAGATTTCCTAGATTTCAAAAGATTTAACAAAGATTTAAATTATTTAACTAAATTTCCAATGTATCACGAAGTATTTCAAAATATTTAAGAAGATTTCAACGATTTGACAAAATTATTAATTATTTTACAAAGTTATAAATGATTTAAGAAAATTATGAATGATTTGACAAAGATTTAATGGATTTTGTAAGATTTTAAAGATTAGAGAGTATTTCGAAATATTTTAGAATATTTCAATCATATCGCAAAGATTTAATGGCTCTTTCAAAATAATATTACAAAAATTTTAGTGATTTTAATAAAAAAAAAACACAAAGATTTTAATGATTTCACAGAGATTTTAAAAGATTTCAAAGATTATTTAAAAAGTATTTCCAAATATTTTAGAACGTTTCAATGATTTCGCAAATATTCCATGTATTTCAAAAGATTTCACAAAGTTTTGATAAAGATTTCAATGATTTCACAAAGATTTCAAAGATTTCAAAAAGATTTGTTAGATTTCAAACAAATTTTATAAAGATTTCAAAGATTCCAAAGATTACAAAGTATTTCAAAATATTTCAGAAGATTTAGATGATTTTTCAAATATTTCATATATTGATAAATATGCATAAGATTTCATAAGAGATTTCAAAAGATTTAACAAAGATTTCAATTATTTCACAAAGATTTCAAAGGTAGTAAGTAAGTTTAAAATGACTTTAGAAAAATGTAAGAGAATTTAAAAGAATTTAATAAAATGCGTAATATTTTAAGGTGAGTTTAAAAGTCTTCAACATGAATTAAACAAAAACTTTTCTAAAATCCACTGAATTTTATAAAATTAAGTGAATTTAAAAGAATTGGAAAGGTTTTAAAAGAATTCAGGATAAATTTATAAGAATTCAGGGCGAATTCCAAATTAATTACAAAAAATATTAAAAAATTTCTTTAAATCTTTGAAAATCTACGAAACCTTTTCCTTTATGTGAATAGTTTCTCTGAAATCTATTAAAATATTATAAAATTTCGTGAAATTACATAAAATATGATGATACTTTTTGAAATCGTGAAAAATTTATCAAAATACCTCGAGATCTTTCAAAACTCCATAAAATCATTGAAATCTTCGGAAATTTTATAAGATCCCTCAAAATCTTTCAAAATACCCTAAAATATTTCAAAATCTTCGAAATCCCTTTAAACTATTGAATAATATTTGAAACTATTGAAAGTGCTTGGGAATCTTTTATAATAGCCTCAAATATTATGATACCCTATAATATTACCTCAATGGATTTTTCCATTTTCCATTTTCAATGGATTTTTCCTACGGTTATTTCAAAGTTACTTAATTCAATAAAGGTTTTATATATTTTAAAATTATTTTCAATTCATTTGAGTTTGTTTTAATTCACTTTAAATTTTTATTAATTTCATCGAATTCTACTCGTTTATCTTGAATTCCTCTAAATTCATTCCAATTTTACGGAAATCAATGGAATCTTTTTGATTTTTGAAATTTTCTCCAATTCATTTGTATTCTTTCGAATTTAATTTGAATTTTTTTGAAATTTTATGATTCTATCTTGAATTTTTTACCTTTGAGCGCGAAAAATGTCGCCAAAGAGCTTGACAAAAAGTACCCCTGTGGTCCCCATATTTTATGCTGTAGGTACTGTGAGACCTGTTTCACAAAGATTTCTAAAATTTAATAGATTCCAAAAAAATCTTAAGATTTTAAACAATTTTTTAAAACGATTTTTAATATTTCAAAAATTTCTGAAGATCTCAGATAACAAAGCATTTCAAAATATTTTAATAGATTTAAATGATTTCTGAACACTTTCATAGATTTCAAATAATTTCAGAAAAGTTTCAATGATTTTACAAAGATTAAATAGATTTCAAAAGATTTTCAAGATTTCAAAGATTTGAAAAGATATCAGATTACAAAGTATTTCAAAATACTTTACAAAGATTTCAATGATTTTACAAAGATTTCATAAAGATTTCATAGAATTCGAAAGATTTGTAAGAATTCAAAGAAAGTTGACAAAGATTTTAAGAATTTTACCGAGATTTTAAAAGATTTTAAAGTATTTAAAAATATTTTATAGGATTTTAATGATTTCGACAAAATTTCAAAGATTTAATAGATTTCAAAAGATTTATAAGATTTCAAACAAATTTCATAAAGATTTGAAAGATTTCAATGATTTTAAAAGATTTCAGATTACAGAGTATTTCTAAATATTTTAGAATATTCAAATGAGTTCGAAAAAATTTTCAGATTCCAAATAATTTTAGAAGAATTTTTATGATTTTACAAAGATTTTAAAAGATTTTTAAGATTTAAAACAAATTTCTTAAAGATTTTAAAGGATTACAAAGTATTTTAAAATATTTCAGAAGATTTCAATGATTTCCCAAATATTTTAGAGATTTTAAAATAATTTTACAAAAGTTTCAATGATTTCGGAAAGATATCAATAATTTTATAAAGATTTTAAAAGATATGTAAGATTTCAAAAAAATTTCAAAAAGATTAAAAAAGATTTCAAAGGTTACAAAGTAGTTATGATTATGAACAAATTTTATAGATTTTAAATAATTTGAGAAAAATTGTCAATGATTTTACACGTATTTCAAAGATTTAATAGATTTTTAAGATTTAAAACATATTTCATAAAATGTTAACGATTTCAATGATTTTAAAAGATTCCAGATTACAAAGTATTTCAAAATATTTTAGAAGATTTAAATGATATCGAAAAAATTTCATAAATTTCAAAAAAATTCAGAAAAATTTCAATGATTTAAAAAAGATTTCATACAGCTTTGATAGACTTCAAAATATTTTACGAAGAATTCAATGATTTCACAAGGATGCAAAGGATTTAACAAAGATTTTAAAGGTAGTAAGTAAGTTTAAAATGACTTTAGAAAAATTAAAGGGAATTCATAAGAATTTGATGAAATGCTTAATGTTTCAAGGTGAGTTTAAAAGCCTTTAAGATAAATTAAACAAAAACTTTTTGAAAAACCACTAAATTGTATAAAATTAAGTCAATTTAAAAGAATTGGGAAGGTTTAAAAAGAATTCAGGATAAATTTATTAGAATGCAGGGCGAATTGCAAATTAATTACAAAAAATATTTGAAAATTTTTTAAAATCTTTGAAAATCTACGAAATCCTTTTCTTCATGTTAATAATTTCTCTGAAATCTATTAAAATATTATAAAATTCCGTGAAATTACATGAAATATGATGATACTATTTGAAATCGTGGAAAATTTATTAAAATACCTTAAAAGCTTTTAAAACATCATAAAATTATTGAAATCAATGGAAATCTTTTTAAACACTTTAGAATCTTTTAAAATATCCTAGAATATTTCAAAATCTTTGAAATCTTGAAAATTCTATCAAACTATTAAAATCTATTGCAAATGCCTGGAAATCTTTTACAATACCTTCAAATATTAAAATACCCTATCATATTACTTCGATGGATTTTTAAAAAGTTTTTATTTAATTGTTCCTAAATTCTTTTCACCTCACCTTGAATACTTAGGCATTACATCAAATTCTTTTGAATTACATTGAGTTTTTCTAAGGTAATTTCAAAGTTACTGAATTCAATGAAGTTTTTTTCATATTTTAAAATTATCTTCAATTCATCTGCATTTGTTTCAATTCACCTTGAATTTTTCTGAATTTCATCGAATTCTTCTCGTTTATCTTAAATTCCTCTAAATTCATTCCAATTTTGCGGAAATCAATGGAATTTTTAAAATTTTTTCAAATTTTTTTTCCATTTCATTTTTATTCTTTTGAATTTAACTTAAATTGTTTTGAAATCTTGTGATTTTATCCTAAATTTGTTACTTTTTGAGCGCTAAAAAAGTCGCCTAAGAGCATGACAAAAAGTACCCTTTGGTCCCCATATTTTATGCCGTAAGTACTGTGAGACCTGTTTCACAAAGATTTCTAAGATTTCAATGATTCCACAAAGATTTCTAAGATTTAATAGATTTTAGAAAAACTTTGAGATTTTAAACAAATTTCAAAAAGATTTTAAATATTTCAAAGATTTCAAAGATTTCAGATTACAAAGTATTTTAAAATATTTTTGAAGATTTGAATGATTATGAAAAAATTTCATAGATTTCAAATAATTCCAGAAAATTTTTAATGATTTTACAGAGATTTCATAAAGATTTCATTGATTTGAAAATATTTGTAAGATTTCAACGAAAATTTTATGAAGATTTCAAAGATTTTTAAATATTCCAAAGATCACAAAGTATTTCATAGATTTCAAAATATTTTACAAAGATTTCAAAAACATTGTAAGATTAAAAAAAAATCAAAAAAGTTTTTAAGATTTTAAACAAATTTCATAAAGATTTCCAAGATAACAAAGTATTTACAAATATTTTAAAAGATGTCAATGCTTTTGCAAATATTTTAAAAGATTTCTCAAAGATTTAACAAAGATTTCAAAGATTAAATAGTATTTTCAAATATTTTAGAAGACTTAATAATTTCGAAAAAATTTCAGAAAAATGTCAATGATTTTACAAAAGTTTCATAAAGATGTCATAGATTTTAAAAGATTTGTAAGACTTCAAAAAAATTGTATGAAGATTTCAAAGATTTCAAAAGATTTCAAGGTTACAAAGTATTTCATAAATTTCAAAATATTTTAAACAGAGTGAACAAAGATTTCAATACTTTCACAATGATTAAATAGATTTCAAAAAATTTTCAAGATTTCAAACAACTTTCATAAAGATTTTAAACATTTCAAAGATTTTAAAAGATATCAGGTTACAAAGTATTTCAAAATTCTTTACAAATTTTTCAATGATTTTACAAAGATTTTATAGATTTCAAAATATTTTAGAAGATTTAAATGATTTCAAAAAAATTTCACAGACTTCAAATAATTTTAGAAGAATTTCAATGATTTTACAAAGATTTCAATAATTTTATAAAGATTTTTAAAGATTTATAAGATTTCAAAAAAATTTCACAAAGATTTAAAAAATTTAACAAAGATTTTAAAAGATTGCAAAGGTAACAAAGTAGTTACAAATATTTTAGAAGATTTCAATGTTTATGAAAAAATTTCATAGATTTCAAATAATTTTAGAAATTTTTTTTTATGATTGCACAAATATTTTGAAGATTTAACAGATTTTAAAAGATTTTTAAGATTTAAAACACATTTCATAAAAATGTTAAAGATTTCAATGATTTTAAAAGATTCCGGATTACAAAGTATTTCAAAATATTTTAGAAGATTTAAATGATTTCGAAAAAATTTCCATAGATTTACAAAAAATTCCAAAAAATTCCAATAATTTCACAAAGATTTCATAATGATTAAATAGATTTCAAAATATTTTACAAAGATTTCAATGATTTCACAAGAATTTCAAAAATTAAGTAGATTTCAAAAGACTTTTAAGATTTTAAAGGATTTCAAAGATTACAAAGTATTTCAAACTATCTTATAAGACTTAAGTGATTTCAAAAATTTGTTACAGATTTCAAATAATTTTAGAAGAATTTTAATGATTTTAGAAAAATTTCAAAAGATTTTTAAGATTTGAAACAAATTTCATAAAGATTTCAAAGATTTTAAAAGATTTCAAAGATTACAAAGTATTCCAAAATATTTGAGAAGATTTCAATGATTTCTCAGATATTTCATAGATTTCAACATAATTTTACAAAATTTTCAATGATTTCGCAAAGATTTCAATAATTTTATAAATATTTTAAAAGATTTATAAGATTTCAAAAAAATTTCACAAAGATTTTAAAAATTTCACAAAGATTTTAAAAGATTTCAAAGTTTACAAAGTAGTTACAAACATTTTAGAAGATTTTAATGATTATGAAAAAATTGCATAGATTTTAAATAATTTTAGAAATTTTTTTCATGATTTCACAAATATTTCGACAATTTAACAGATTTCAAAAGATTTTTAAGATTTAAAACAAATTTCATAAAAATGTTAACGATTTCAATGATTTTAAAAGATTCCAGATTACAAAGTATTTCAAAATATTTTAGAAGATTCAAATGATTTGGAAAAAACTTCATAGATTTACAAAAAATTCAGAAAAATTTCAATGATTTCACAAAGATTTCATTAAGATTTGATAGATATCAAAATATTTCACAAAGATTTTAATGATTTCACAAGAATTTCAAAAACTAAGTAGATTTCAAAAGATTTTAGAGATTTTAGAGGATTTCAAAGATTACAAAGTATTTCAAACTATTTTAGAAGACTTAAATGATTTCGCAAAGATTTCATATATTTCAAAATATTTTACAAAGATTCAACAGAGATTTCAATGATTTTACAAAGATTTCATAGGTTTAAAAATATTTTACAAAGATGTCAATGATTTCACAAAGATTTCATAGATTTCAAAAGATTTGTAAGTTGTTAAACAAATTTCATAAATATTTTAAAGAGTTCAAAGATTGTAAAAGATTTCAGAGATTACAAAATATTTTAAAATATTTTAGAAAATTTTAATGATTTTTTAAATGTTTCATATATTTTAGATTTTAAAAGATTCCAGATTACAAAGTATTTTAAAATTTTTTGAACATTTAAATGGTTTCAAAAAAATTTCATAGATTTTAAATAGTTTCAGAAAAATTTCAATGATTTTACAAAGATTTCAAAATATTTTACAAAGATTTAAATGATTTTACAAAGATTTCATAGATTTTAAAAGATTTGTAAGTTGTTAAACAAATTTCATAAATATTTTGAAGATTTTAAAGATTGTAAAAGATTTCAGAGATTACAAAATATTTCAAAATATTTTAGAAAATTTTAATGATTTCTCGAATGTTTCATATATGTCACAAAAGTTTCAATGATTTCACAAAGATTTCAAAGATTTATTAGATTTCAAACGAGTTTTAAGATTTCAAACAAATTTCATAAAGATTTTACAGATTTCAAGGATTTCAAAAGATTTCAGATTACAAAGTATTTTTAAATGTTTTAGGAGATTTGAATGATTTCGACAAAATTTCATAGATTTCAAATAATTTCAGAAAATTTTTAATGATTTTACAAAGATTTCATAAAGATTTCATAGATTTTCAAATATTTCACAAAAATTTTTTAAATTTCAAAAGAGTTGTATTAGAACATTTCAATGATTTTTCAAATCTTTTATAGGTTTCAAAATAATTTTACAAAAATTACAATGATTTTACAAATATTTCAATGATTTCACAAATATTTCAATGATTTCACAAAGACTTCATAAAGATTTCAAAAGATTTGTAAGATTTCAAAAAAATTTCACAAAGATTTTAAAGATTTCACTAAGATTTGAAAAGATTTCAAAGATTGCAAAGTATTTACAAAGATTAAAAAAAAATTGTAAAATTAAAAAAAAATCAAAAAAATTTT
Source organism: Amphibolips quercusostensackenii (assembly GCA_032357855.1). NCBI lineage: Eukaryota > Metazoa > Arthropoda > Insecta > Hymenoptera > Cynipidae > Amphibolips > Amphibolips quercusostensackenii. The sequence goes on along the minus strand of JAUELO010445904.1, from coordinate 5,611 downwards.
TAGGATTTCAAACAAATTTCATAAAGATTTCAAAGATAACAAAGTATTTACAAATATTTTGTTAATGATTTCGTAAATATTTCAAAATATTTCACATGATTTCACAAAGATTTTATAAAGATTTTAAAGATTACATAGTATTTCCAAATATTTTGAAAGACTTAAATGATTTCAAAAAAATTTCATAGATTTAAAATAATTTCAGAAAAATTTCAGTGACTGTGCAAAGATTTTATAGATTTCGAAATATTTTATAAAGATTTCAATGATTTTACAAAGGTTTCATGAAGATTTTATAGATTTCAAAAGATTTGTCAGACTTCAAAAAAATTTCATAAAGATTCGAAGATTTTAAAAGATTTCAAAGGTTACAAAGTATTTAATAAATTTCAAAATATTTTAAACAGATTTAACAAAAGATTTCAATAATTTGACAATGATTAAATCGATTTCAAAAGATTTTCAAGATTTCAAATAAATTTCATAAAGATTTTAAAGATTTCAAAGATTTTAAAAGATATCAGATTACAAAGTATATCAAAATACTTTACAAAGATTTCAGGGTTTTACAAAGATTTCATAAAGATTTCATATAATTTAAAAGAATTGTAAGAATTCAGAAAAAGTTCACAAAGATTTTAAGAATTTCACCGAGATTTTAAAAGATTTTAAAGTACTTAAAAATATTTTATAAGATTTCAATGATTTTGCAAAGATTTCATAGATTTTATATTTTGCAAAGATTTTAATAATTTCAGAAAGATTTAAATGATTTTAGAAAGATTTCAAAGATTTAGTAGATTTCAAAAGATTTATAAGATTTCAAGCAAATTTCATAAAGATTTTGAAGATTAAATAAATTTCTTAAAAAGTTAACGATTTCAGTTGTTTTAAAAGATTCCAGATAACAAAGTATTTCAAAATATTTTAGAAGCTTTAAATGATTTCGAAAAAATGTCATAGATTTCAAAATATTTTACAAAGTTTTCAATGATTTTACAAGGATTTAAAAAATTAAGTAGATTACAAAGTATTTTAAAATATTTTAAAAGATTTCAATGATTTCGCAAGGATATTCCATAGATTTGAAAATATTTTACAAAGATTTAATAAAGATTTCTATGATTTCACAAATATTTTAAAGATCTAACAGATTTTAAATGATTTTAAAGATTTCAAACAAATTTTATAAAAATTTTAGATTTCAAAGATTTTGAAAGATTCCAGATTACAAAGTATTTAAAAATATTTTTGAAGATTTAAATGATTTCGAAAAAATTTCATAGATTTCAAATAATTTCAGCAAATTTTTAACGATTTTACCAAGATTTCATTAAGATTTTAAAGATTTGAAAATATTTCACAAAGATTTTTTAGATTTCAAAAGATTTGTATCAGAACATTTCAATGATTTCTTAAATCTTTTATAGGTTTCAAAATAACTTTACAAAAATTTCAATGATTTCACAAAGCTTTCAATGATTTTACAAAGACTTCATAAAAAGTTTGGAAGATTTATAAGATTTCAAAAAATTTTCACACAGCTTCTAAAGATTTTACAGAGATTTGAAAAGATTTCAAAGATTGCAAAGTATTTACAAAGATTTAGAAAAATTGTAAGATTTCAAAGAAATCAAAATAATTTTTAGGATTTCAAACAAATTTCATAAAGATTTCAAAGATAACAAAGTATTTACAAATATTTGAGAATATGTCAATGATTTCGTAAATATTTCAAAAGATTTCACAAGATTTCACAAAGATTTAATAAAGATTTCAAAGATTACACAATATTTCCAAATAATTTAGAAGACTTAAATAATTTCGAAAAAATTTAATTGATTTCGAATAATTTCAGAAAAATTTCAATGATTTTACAAAAGTTTCAGAAAGATTTTATAGATTTAAAAAAATTTCTAAGACTTCAAAGAAATATCATAAATATTTCGAAGATTTTAAAAGATTACAAAGGTTACAAAGTATTTCATAAATTACAAAATATTTTAAACATATTTAACAAAGATTTTAATAATTTCACAATGATTAAATAGATTTCAAAAGATTTTCAAGATTTTAAACAAATTTCATGAAGATTTCAAAGATTTTAAAAGATATCAGATTACAAAGTATTTCAAAATACCTTACAAAGATTTCAATGGTTTTACAAAGATTTCATAGAATTCAAAAGCATTGTAAGAATTCAAAAAAAGTTCCCAAAGATTTTAAGAATTTCACCGAGATTTTATAAGATTTTAAAGTACTTATAAATATTTAATAAGATTTCAATGATTCTGCAAAGATTTCATAGATTTTATATTTTTTTACAAAGATTTTAATGATTTTAGAAAGATTGCAATGATTTCAGAAGGATTTCAAAGATTTAGGAGATTTCAAAAGATTTACAGGATTTTAAAGAAATTTAATAAAGATTTCGAAGATTTTAAAAGATTTCAAAGGTTACAAAGTATTTCATAAATTTCAAAATATTTTAAACATATTTAACGAAGATTTTAATAATTTCACAATGATCACATAAATTTCAAAAGATTTTCAAGATTTCAAACAAATTTCATAAAGATTTCAAAGATTTCAAAGATTTTAAAAGATATCAGATTACAAAGTATTTCAAAATACTTTACAAAGATTTCAATGGTTTTACAAAGATTTCATAGAATTCCAAAGAATTGTAAGAATTCAAAAAAAGTTCACAAAGATTTTAAGAATTTCACCGAGATTTTAAAAGATTTTAAAGTACTTAAAAATATTTTATAAGATTTCAATGATTTTGCAAAGATTTCATAGATTTTATATTTTGCAAAGATTTTAATAATTTCAGAAAGATTTAAATGATTTTAGAAAGATTTCAAAGATTTAGTAGATTTCAAAAGATTTATAAGATTTCAAGCAAATTTCATAAAGATTTTGAAGATTAAATAAATTTCTTAAAAAGTTAACGATTTCAGTTGTTTTAAAAGATTCCAGATAACAAAGTATTTCAAAATATTTTAGAAGCTTTAAATGATTTCGAAAAAATGTCATAGATTTCAAAATATTTTACAAAGTTTTCAATGATTTTACAAGGATTTAAAAAATTAAGTAGATTACAAAGTATTTTAAAATATTTTAAAAGATTTCAATGATTTCGCAAGGATATTCCATAGATTTGAAAATATTTTACAAAGATTTAATAAAGATTTCTATGATTTCACAAATATTTCAAAGATCTAACAGATTTTAAATGATTTTAAAGATTTCAAACAAAAATTATAAAAGTTTTAGATTTCAAAGATTTTAAAAGATTCCAGATTACAAAGTATTGAAAAATATTGTTAAAGATTTAAATGATTTCGAAAAAATTTCATAGATTTCGAATAATTTCAGAAAAATTTAAATGATTTTACAAAGATTTCATACAGATTTCATTAATTTTAAAATATTTCACAAAGATTTCATAGATTTCAAACCCTTTGTAAGATTTAAAAAAAATTTCACAAAGATTTTAAAGATTTTATAGAGATTTGAAAAGATTTCAAAGATTGCAAAATATTACCAAATATTTTAGAAGATTTCAATGTTTTCGTAAAGTTATTTTAGATTACAACAGATTTAACATAGGTTTTAAAGATTTTACAAAAATTTCATAGGTTTTAAAACATTTCACTATATTTCAAAAAGATTTCACAAAGTTTTCAACAGATTGCAAGGTATTTCAAAATATTTGAGAAGATTTCAATCATTTCACAACCTTTTCAATTATTTTAGAAAATTATGAATGACTTATAAAATTATTAATGTTTTCACTAAGATTTCAAAGATTTTGTAAGATATCAAAGATTAAAAAGTTTTCGAAATATTCCAGAATATTTTAATATCAATTTTTTTATTAATTTTATTTATTTTTCTATTTCAATATCAAATATTTCAATTGGTTATCGCAAAAATTTCATAGATTTCAAAATAATATTACAAAAATTTCAATGATTTCACAAAGATTTTAAAGATTTTACAAAGACTTTTTAAAATTTTTATAGATTTTAAAAGATTTGTACGATTAAAAAAAACACAAAGATTTTAAAGATTTCACAGAGTGTTTAAAAGATTTCAAAGATTACAAAGTATTTCTAAATATTTTAGAATATTTCAATGATTTTGTGAAGACTTTTTAAAATTCTAAAGATTTAACAAAGATTTCAATTATTTCACAAAGATTGCAAAGGTGGTAAGCAACCTTGAAATGATTTTAGAAAAATTACAGAGAATTTAAAAGAATTCGATGAAATGCCGAATAATTCAAGGTAGGTTTAAAAGTCTTCAAGATGAATTAAAAAAAAACTTTTTAAAAATACAGTGAATTCTATAAAGTTAAGTGAATTTAGAAGAATTTAGAAGGATTTAAAAGAATTCAGGATAAATTATTAGAGCGTAGGGCGAATTCCAAGTAAATTGCAAAAAATATTTAAAAATCTCTTGAAATCTTGTTGAAATTACATGAAATCTAATGATACTTCCTGAAATCGTGGAAAATTTATTAAAATACCTTGAAATCTTTTCAAATACCCTAAAATATTTCAAAATCTTTGAAATCCCTTCAAATTATCAAAAACTATTAAAAATGCTTGAAAATCTTTTATAATACCCTCAAATATTATAATACCCTATAATATTACTTTAATGAATTTTTAAAAGTTTTTATTTAATTGATCCTAAATTTTTTTAACCTCACCTTGAATTCTCAGTCATAACATCAAGTTCTTTTGAATTCCATTGAATTTTTCTAAGGTCATTTCAAAGTTACTAAATTCAATGAAGTTTTTTCATGTTTTGAAATTATTTTCAATTCATTTGAATTTGTTTTTATTCACTTTGAATTTTCATTAATTTCATTGCATTCTACTCGTTTATCTTAAATTTCTCTAAATTTCTTTTAATTTTACGGAAATTAATGGAATTTCTTTGATTTAAAACATTTTTTACAATTCCACGGATCCATAGATCCATGGAAATTCTCTGCAATTTCTTGAAATCCCTAGAAATTTGTGAAAATTCTACGTTTAATATTTGAATAGATCACTCTATTGTACTTTCTTTATTTTTTGCATCAATTACACTCATGTCGCGTAAAATGGCCGCTTATTAGTTGGCCGGCTGTACTGTTGTTCACGCTTGGGTTCACGCTTTGTTGGTTGTGCCCCCTCCCCCTGAGCGTCGCTTTCAATCCGGTTCCAACTGGATTTTAATATCGCCCGCTAGTTGGCCGTCTATCTCCGAGGCCGGACAAATTACGAGTGATGAGTGTATTTGAATATTTCAACATTCTGTATTTCTGTACTGATTTTCTCATAAAAATATTTTTATAATGACTTTACCAGAATCGCGAAAAAATTATATGAAATTCATTATAGGCAAATCATTATAAACCTATACTGAATTTCCTGTAATATTTTTTCATGAGAAGAGATTACAGGGGTATTGAAAAAGATTGCATGGGATTGCAAAGGATTGCATGGGATTGCAAAGGATTGCATGAGATTGCAGAGAGTGTACACCAGATTTCAGGAATAATTAACTCCTCGATTTAGAATTAAGAAGTTTTTTTGAAGCTTTTTTGATT
>JAUELO010445846.1:0-13710 GCA_032357855.1 Amphibolips quercusostensackenii | reverse complement strand
TATTTGTTACTTTGCACCTTTTATATTCTATATAATTTGGTGTCATAATCTGACATATTGGAAAAAAACAAATTTTTCTGTGAAAACAGACTAATTCGCGATGCGCGATCTCTAAATATTATCTAATCTGAAGCGAACAAAAAAAGCGTAAGTGCAAGTTGAGATTCTGTCTTTTTTTGTTTGAATACCTTTAACTTATATATTATTATGTGAAAAACTGAAAAAATACAGCATATTATACGTATTAGATAGAGTCAGAGAATAAATAGTAAAGTATAGCAAAAATGTGCTTTTTAATAATATTATTGATTTTAGAAACGAGCAGAAATTTTTCCTTAATGATAGTAAGCATGTATCAGTCACAAATAAATGAATAAAGAAAATCATTTTGCACAAGTTTTTAATTTAAACATTCTTGAATAAAATTAAACGTTTAGGCCTTTAATCATCCTTCAAAAAGTACACAGCCTAACAAAAATTCTTGTTTGGCTATTTTTAACTTTTTCAAAAAAAAAGAATAATTATTATTATAACACAATTCATGGCAAGCATGTGGAAATTACGATCGAAGCAAAAGTAAATCACATTATTTCTTTGTACTCAGAGAGTCAAAGAAAGCCAAAACAGGTAGTATATCCACATACACGTATATATAACATTTTATCCACTTCCTTTTGGCATATATTTTTCCAAGTAGAGAATATTTTTCTCATAATATATTTTTAAATAGGACAGACTTCGCGAATGTTTCCGTCCAATCAAAGAAATTTAAAGTATTTAGCAAAAGCACTTGAAAAATAATTCCCTACATATAAATGTGAGTAGTTTTAGAAACCATTTACTACACAAATATCCACTAATTGCACACTTAAATACAATGATTTAGAAACATTCTTCAAAAATGTAAAATTGGCATATAGAAAGTACTTCAAAAGACTCAGACATCATGCTATTAAGTAAATTATTAACATTAAAGGGTAATTTATGAGGTACAAGAATTCTTGTTCTTACTTTGTAGCTTTTGTTAGATATTTATAGGCGTAAGTTGAATTTTTCATTTCTGAATCAATTTTTAACGAATTCTAATATGCAGACGCCGTTGTTTTTAGAAAGCCTTAGAGATCATAAAAGTTGACATTAGTCACCTCTGGAACTTTAGGATTAATAGATGCATGTTTCACATTTCTCTATGTTGTCTTCATTGTGTGCCTTAGCATGTTGTACTCATGGATCTTGGTTGTATGGGCTGCCTGTGAGTTCCAATTAAGTGAACAAGACATGTTTTTTTTAAACGATTACTCGACAAGCAATAATAATTTGCTTAAAAGATTCTTTAGTATCTTTAAACTATTAACAGAAGATAACTACGTTTTGCTTGCGCAACTTTCTAGTGTTAACAGCCTTACCCTGAATTCAAATTGCAAATTCTTAAATTTCTGGAAACAAGATTCCTTTTTTCAGTCAAATACTGAATGCCTTACTATCCACTTCATGTTGATCTATCGTTTCAGCGTGTGCGACGTGGATATATTTTCATCTTTACTGCATTTCTAATTGCTTTATTGTTCCTGTCCTGATACTTAAGGTCTTCTCTGAGAACAATTCCAAAAACTCGTAATCGAGATCATTTTCATAGATGGTGTTGTAAAGTGCAACATTTTGCTTGCTGTTAAAATAGTCTCGCAACTGTATAACTTGTGACTTACACATTTTCTTGACATCTACAACGCTCCTACCCTATCTATGTCGTGATAGAATTACACTTTCAATCCCCGAAAGACAATGGTGCACTCGGTGCTTTGTAATTTTTTTAACTGATGATTTTAACCTTTTGAGGTCGGTGTTTCACCATTTTGAGAACCCAAAGAAATACGTGAGATACTTCATCTTATGCTGCATACAGTTAGATTCAAGAATATGCAGATTTTTATGAGACTCGTGTTAAGTTCAAAGTTTTGAATTTACTTCTAATACTTATTTAATATTCGCTTTGCAGACTTTACGTACATGATCCATAACGATGTAAATGGTATTGACACAGTGTTTTCTTGATCATTTTGTATAATGCGCATGAGAGCCTCCAAAGCAGAGCTTATATGTAGTCAGTAGTTTACTGTTCTCCGCTGAGAGCAGTCCCAATAAAAGTCTCTTTATATTTTAATTACCCTCAGAATTATTAATTTACCTGCAAATCTCAATAGGTCATGAGCCCAGGTAACCTAACACGTGTATGACATTCTGAGGAGGAAAGTTGCGGTCTTTTATTATAATCTCAACACTCATTTAATTTATTGCTTGCGCGCATAGCAACAGACACGCCATTTTTTCCGATCCTTTGTTCTTACGTTCCTAATGCAACGTAGTAGTTCGGCGAAGTGGAAATTCTCGCGAAGTGGGTGTGTTTTTCCTCTGATCGATAGTTTTTAATACCGAGGAAACGTTAAATCGTGAAGCATATACGTTAAATTTCCAAAAAATGTCGGAACTAATCTACACAAAACAGGTAACCAAGTTTGATGGCAGGAATTTCCTTCTTTGGAAATTTCAGATAAACGCTGTTTTTCAAACAAACGACATTGAAAAAATAGTAGATGGAACATCTACTTAGCCAGCTAAAACTGATGTTGCAGGATGAAACAAATCGATAAAAGAGAATGCATAAGCAATGAGTATTATCTCGACAGCACTTGATAATTCTCAACTCGAATATCTCATTACCTGCAACACAGCTGCCGAAATGTGAGCAAAATTAAGCAACATTCATGAGCAGAAGACAGCCTGCAATCGGTTGATTCTTATGCGAGAACATCACGAAAATCAGATGCATTAAAACGCTTCGATCTTCCAGTATGTAGCAAAAGTTGAGAACATGGCACGTCAGCTGAAAGACCTTAGAAAAACGGTTTCCGAAGTTGAAATCATTTCAAAAATCTTAGGTCGCCTGCCCTCTGTACAGTTCTTTAATTATGGCTTGAGATAGTGTTGCTTCCAATCAACAAACTCTCGATAACCTACATCAACGTCTCTTAAGTGAGGAATCCCGGTTGAATGCTGATGATGACGTCACAAACGCACTTACCGTGATGAGTGTTAAACAGCAGGTCCCTTTGAATAGTAACGAAACAAAGAACCAACATCAGAAAAAGGACATAGAATGCCATTATTGTCACAACAAGGGACATATAATTAAAAACTGTCGTAAGAGAAAAAGTGCAAATAATCGGAAAAATAATTACTTTAGAGGCGCAAGGTCCCTCTTTGCTGTTTTAAATACTAATCACTTGCAGTTTAGTAAATTCAAATCATTGGTCTCAAGTCTGATTTCAAGTGAGGTTAAGAAAAATCTCATTTCTAATGAAGCCAAGGACATTTGGCTTGCGGATAGTGGTGCCTTAAGGCACGTTACTTGCAGACGCGAATGGATTTCTGATTTTACTCCGTCAAAAGGTTGAACATCTCACTTTGAGATGATAAAATTTGCAAAATTTCAGGCTCCTGTACAGTTTCCGTAAAAAGACAAATTAATGAAAAATTGCATTAAGTAAATAAAGAAAATGTCGTGTACGTTCCAAGTTTCAAGAAAAATCATTTCTCCGTTAGAGAGTGCACAGACAAGAAATATGACATCGTGTTTTCCGGAGGTTCTGTTGATACCTACCTTAAAGATCAGCTAATTGTTCAAGGAATAAAATAAGGAAACAAGACTTACTCTCTATTTCTTTACGAATTTGAAAATAAAGCAGCAAACTTAGCTACTTCCGATAATTTTAAAATGTGGCACTTTCGTTTAAGGCACCTAAATAAGATGCCCTTGAAAGAAATAAAGGACAAAGGATTAGTCTTGGGAATGAATTTAACTGACGCTGAGAACTTTTTTTGTAATGCTTGCCAATTAGGGAAAATGCATCGCCTTCCTTTTAAAAAACATAAACTAAAAAAGAAATCATCACCGGCTGAACTCATTCATAGTGATGTTTGTGGACCAATGTCCACCAAATCCCTTGCAGGCGCAAGATTTTTTGTTACTTTTAGGGATGACAGTTCTAGATTCAGATGTGCCTACTTTATGCAACACAAGTCTGACGAATTCTATTGCTTCCAAAAATACGAAAACATGATTGGAAACAAGTTTAATCGCTTGATTAAGAAACTCTGGGTTGACAACGGAAAGAAATATGTCAACAAAGCAATGCAGAACTACCAGAAAAAAAAGGAATCCAGCTTAAAATTGACAGCACCCTATACCCCCAAACAAAATGAAAGATCTAAGAGAGATAACGGCACTATTGTCAAATGTGCATGAACAATGCTGCTTGCAAAAAATCTTCCTTGATTTCTTTGGGCTGAGGCTGTAAATATGCAGTATATCTTTTTAATTGAGCAGCCACAGCTTAGGTAAATAATACAACTCCGTATGAAATATGGACAGGAAAAAGCCAGATTTATCACATGTAAGAATTTATGGAAGTAAATCCTTCGTATACATTCCTAAAGTGCACTAAACAAAGCTGGATCCAAAAGCAAACAAGTTAATTTTGGTTGGGTATAATGGAGAATCATCAAATTATGGCCTATTTAATCCCACCACTCGCACAATCTCAGTGAGGAGGGATATGGTCTTCGATGAAAAACTCACTGAAATACCAGAAACTACTAGTTTTGAGCCTACTGACCTTAAAATGCTTCTTGAACTAACAGATGAGCAACAAGTAGCAGATAACCTGGATGATGACGCAGCAGAAGAATTTCGAAATCACAGGAGATCGAGCAGTAGCTCCAATCAATGCTGTACAAAATGCTAATGACAACCGAAAAGAATTTCTAAAATCTGAAAAGCCTCATGACAACCCTCACTATCTTTGTGATCGTTGATCGCTTAGACAGCCGCATAGATATGAAGCAAATTTTTCCAAATACCACGAACCAGTATCATATCAAGAAGCTATCACAGGTGAGAATGCAGAGGCATGGAAGAAAGCCATCAAAGAGCCATCAAAGTGGAGCTAGAAGCACCGCAGAAGAATGATACATGGGATTTTGTTCCACTACCGACTAGTCATCATGTAATCGGGTCAAAGTGGACATACAAGGTAAAACAATCACCGGCAGGTAACGTCAAAAGATTTAAGGCGCGTTTAGTAGCAGAAGGTTTTTTCTAGAAAACTGAAATTGACTATCAAGAAACTTTTTCTGCAGTTGTGCGATATGATTCAGTGCGTGTTTTACTTGCAGCGTTTGCCGAAACAATGTATATATGAAAATTCTGGGAGGAATCTGTGAAAATAAAAAAAATTGTGGTGTGTAAATTAAAAAACTCATTGTATGAACTTAAGCAAGCATCACGAGCATCCACAAGCATCTTCAAAGCTCTTTTGTGATAACTCTTGTTAATTCAAAAATATTTGTGAAAATGCAAATTGACAGAAATCGAGAACAGGGAACTTTGATGATACATCAAGATGCATATGTTCATAGAATACTATCTCGTTTTAACATGACTGAAGCTAAGCCTATCAGTATCCCAGCTGATCCTCAGACTATCTTGAAATCACCTAATAAGCAAGCTCTCTCAGATAAAAAAAATTCCATACAGAGAGTCAGTGGGTTCACTAATGTTCTTAGGTATAGTAAGTCGTCCCCACATTGCCTTTGCAGTCAACTGTGTTAGTCGGTATCTAAACAAGTATGATCAAACCTACTGACAGGCAGTTAAACAAAACCTGAAGTATTTGAAAAAACAGAAGCTATGAGAATTATGTATTCAGGCAGTGGGAGCTCAGCGAAGCTTATAGTGTACTCAGATTCCGACTACGCAGGTGATGTTGATACTAGGAGATCAACGACTAGCTATATATTTCAGTATGCGAATAGACCAGTCACATAGTCGTCTCAAAGACAAAAAATAGTAACCTTAACACCATTCAAGCTAAATATGTAGCTGCCTGTGCCGTAGCCAGAAAGACCGTGTGGCAAGCTTGTTGAATGACATCGGATGCGAATGTAAACACCCGACAATGATTCATGTCGATAATAATCAAAGCGCGATCCGTCTGGTTGAGAACACATAGTTCTACAGGATATCTAAACACATTCACATTCAATATCATTACATTAGTCAAAGGTGTGAGGATAGAGAAATTAACTTATGCTATGTGCCAACAAAGAATCAGAGTGCTGATATTCTAACCAAAGCATGGGTCAGGAATCGTTTCAAAACATTGTGCGGCTATATCGGCCTTGTAAGCAATGCATAAGTATTCAAAGAGTAGGAGTGTTGAGTTCAAAGTTTCAAATTAACTTATGATACTTATTTTAATATACGCTTCACAGACTTCACCTACATGATCCATAACGATGTTAATGTTATCGAAACAGTGTTTTCTTGATCATTTTGTATAATGCGCATAAGCGCTTTCAAATCAGAGCTTATATGTAGTCAGTAGTTCACCGTTCTCTGCTGAAAGAAGTCCGAATAAATGTCTCTTTATATTTCAATTACCCCCAGAATTATTTATTTACCTGAAAATTTCAACAACTCGTATTTATCCATAGCCTACATGTCATTCTCGTTCTCGTGGTGTAGCTCTTCAGTCCCTAATTCTCCTCTGATTAGACGCACTGTTTTGGAATTATCTAGTCTGAACTCCGTATGAATATTATTGAAAGAGTGCTTCGTGGCATCCGTCACTTGATTTTTTCAATAAGTTCAACGCTAAACAGAAACATAGTGTACTGATTATAGTACAGATTTGTAGTATAGGTTTTTAAATTATTCCAGGATTTTTGTGTCGTTTATTTCAATAATACCTTTGTCCCACAACATTGCTTCGACCTGAGTCGCTGATTGATTTCTCTAGCAATGACCCTAGTTAAAGTACCTTACAAGATTACCATGTAAGGCTTTCCGCTACGGCTCCTTATATCTTTTCGAAGTAGGGTCTCATTTACAATTTTACCCATTTTTTTTTATTTCCTTCTGGGTACGCTGCTATTTACTGTACCTCACTATACTTGTTTCGTCAGTCGTTTGTTATTCATTTCCTCAACATGCAAAAACCATTTTAACGAATTTCTTTAACAAACGCCAACTAGAGTCTTTTCTGCGCCACATTCATCAAAAATACTCTCATCATTGGCTTCTACCATCAGCGTTGGACTGCACATATTGCGCTGAAATGTCATGCTAATCGCTTTAATTTTACTCTTATCCTTTTCTCAGTAGGTCCAGGTCTCGATACCGTATATCACACTAGCTATAAATATAGAATTATATATCGGTTTGTTAGCTTTATCTGATATCTTTCTACTTTTGATAATAAATCCAGCTGGTACGACAAATTAATAGAGCATTTCCAGACATATTATGCTGTAAAAATAGTGAGTATTGCTTACTGTTACTTTAAGGTAACGTTAATAAATTAATTTTTAACACTATTAAAGTTTTTGTTAGAATAAAATTAACAATTTCAGCCCGCATTATAATTAGTTTAGATAATTATACTGAAATTAGAAGAAAAATAGAAACGTAGAGGAAACAGACAAATAACTTATGAAACAGACTTTGAAGTGATTTCTCAAATCTTGAATTCTATTTTTGAGTTTTATCTGTACAAACTTAATATAAGGTATCTGTAATATTTACTATATCACTTTTGCAATTCAAACTCCATCATGTGTTAAGCCAAGTACCCAAAGCCAATACTGACAAAAACTTTTGACCATTCCTTTCAATTTAAAAAAATAAGAAACTTCAATTAAAATCATCAGAAAAAATTCCGTAGAAGACAATTTTACTTATTCAATAATTACCTTAATTAGTTTGGTTTAGTAAGATACCTCTTATAAACTGTCTTAAGTCAACTTTTGTTCTCGTTTTAAACAAAATAAACAGTTTTATGTGGAGTTTGTGATTCATAATTGCGTAATAACTTCTTTTTGTTTTAAATTGTACACAGTAATTTCATACATCTTAAGTATATTTGCTTGCTGGGCACGAAAGTAACAGTGTAATGCAATAAAATTAATTTAGGATAACAAATAAGATTGCAAATAGTTGACAGGTTGTTTTATTTATCTGAAGACCTGTGTTCATCATTAGTGATTTTCACTAATCCTGCTGGTAAATGCAATACTATCTATATAACTTATAGAGAACTTCAAGTTGCAGTATATTTATTTTCAATGAGAAATTATTTATAAAAAGTAATGTTGTGTTCCTCAACATTTAGTGCACTTTTAATCTATAAATTAGTGCAATTTCAACAAATACTAGTGCAGGTCTGATGATTCAAATACAAACAGTAAGCCACTAAGGGTTTATAGAAAATAACTGATTTCATTATTTAAGATTATTACTAATTTGTTCGTGGAAAACTAATTTCTTAGTGAAAAAATATAAATTCATTTACGTTTGTATTTATAAATATAAAAAAGACTGTTAAAATGTGATACGTTATAAAGCACAGTGGGTCTTGACTGACTTTACACCAAAAGTGCTTCTACTTCCAGGGTTTTTTTCTATTTAAACTTTTGAAACGCCTTACCATCATTCTGAGCCAGAAAGAAAATTTCCGCGTGATTTTCTTTAGAAAAGTCAATTTATGAATTATTTTTAAAAGGGTTATCAACATATGTTTATGAAAATACATAAGTTAAAGTCGAATATTATTGTCCCAAACCATTTAGTTTATAATCTAAAAAAGTTCTTTATAAGCTGAATATCCGGCGTGAACTAAAGGCCTTTAAAATTTTTGAAATAATTTTTAAATGAGTAGGGCAAAATTAGTCTTTTTGAAATTGCATATTTTTAGTTTATTATAAATTTAAAAAACTGCACAAAAGTTAAAATGTATGAAATCTTATTTCAAATAGACAAAAAATTAGATATTTTAGTTTTACAAATTTCTTAATGATGGCTCGGGTAACTTGATTATGCGTAAATAATTTATTTTTAATATAATTTTTCGTCCAATAACTTATTAAATTATGGTCCTCTAGAAATAACGATTTTTCATAAAATGTAAGTAACCATCAATTTTTTGAATAAGTTCTTTCGTTTTATACAATAACTCATTTCCTAAGCATTGGTAGGTAAACGGTGTGTATCAACAATTAAAAAATCACTAAATTTAAAGCTGATATAAAAAAATCCTTTTATTCTAGTTGCACCGAAATGACGAGCTTCTGAAAATTACGCTTTTTATGAAATGTTATTGAAATTTTTTTTATTATTTCCACGTTTCTAGAGGATGATGCATGAAAAAAATGCACTTGTAATATTTTGTACTCTGTGTTTAAAGCAAATAAAGACTTAATTAACCTTATTGTCTGTAATAAAAACTTACAATTACAAGAGAGCGAAGAAATTCTAAATCCATTGGTTGAAAACAAAAAACTGATTGCAAGTAGTAAAATGAAAATTTGCACTCTTATAAATCTCTCATACTTCAGAAACAAGAAATAAAAAAAATAAAAATATGTGGAATGAAATTTCATGGTGAAAAAAATTTTCAGGACATAATTCCAGTGATATTAGAGCTAGAGAATTTTTTTTTCACGTTGATCAAAATTGATTACTCTTTTATTTATTTAGTGACAAATTGCATCTGCAATACTTAAAAATGAGACATTTTAGAAAACGGAAAATTTTAGTTTCCAAATTAATGTTTGAGAAAATTTCATAATTTGTCAACATTAACCACAGGTGCATAGGAATAGAATTATTTCACAGCAACAAAAATGTTTTATATATGTATATAATTTTTTTAACTAGCTATAACAGATATTTTTTAATTGAAATTGTGTCAAAAATTATTTTTTACGTGTCTATAAAGTGCTATTGTAGATGATTGATATGAAAAAGTTATTTTCATTCCATTTGAGACAAAATAAAATTCCATGAGTTGATGAATAGCTGAAAAGTTAATTTGTTCTTTAAATTTGTTTGATGTATTTAAGAATTGTCCAAAATATTGAAAAAGCTAACTAGTTCAATATTTTTCATAAGCTAAGCTAGTCCTCTCGAATTTCCTGGATGACTAGTCCAGCCCCTTTTCCAACTTCTCCAATTTTTCGAGACGACTTGACACAGCCAATTTTTAATCAGATGTCTTTACATATTACGGTCCACCACTTCTTGAAAGCCACATAATATTTCTGCATCGATAAGTTTTTAATAGGAACCATAGATATTTCAAGCAAGGTTTGTGGAATTCGTTTTACCTCAGGGCTGGCAAAAAAGTCTCCCGGACACCAGAGTAAGGTGTCTCTAAAGTTGAATCGGTTCCTTATTACAAGAAAGTAGGTCTTTCATTTTTAGCTAAAATTACATGAGTTATTTAATCAGCACTGATTAAAAAACAGGGTACTTAGGTCTCAAATGCATGATATTTCTTAAAAGCGCAGACAGCACCACAACCAGTTAGGGAAGCATCTCTGAAGATTTAAATAAAAAATTCGATATTTCTTTGACATTTTGAAAACTAAATTATATTATTTTTATGATAGCCGCGCAAAGTGTGCGTGTTCTGCTGCTTGCAAACTGACCGTGACATCTTTCTTCTCCAATGGCGTATGCGGACGCGTATATAATATTAGACCTTTCAGTAGAACAGAGGTGTTGGTGTACGAGGTCCAACATTATATGGCAGGTATCAAATGTAGACGCGTGCGCAGTAGTACGCGGTCAAGGTAGCGCCGACTCGAAAATAGAGATCATATTCAATGCGCGACTATCAGAAGACGCTTCATATTTTGAAAATCAGTTTTTCTTGCAATTGCAATTGCAAAAAAAAAACTTGCAATCAGTTTTTTGTTTTCAAAAAATAAGAGTACAAGCTATAGAGTTGAGTTGTCTTTTCATGGTTTAGGTAATGATTTGAAACTCGTGTCTGGCTCGGACTTTCGGTTTTAGCCTACTACTTGTTCCGAACATTGCTCTCGCCATAAAAAGACGGTGTTTTTCTCCATGCTATGTAATCTACTATTTTCTACTATAATAGGTCGTTCTTATTTAATCTTGAAATGATTTTATCATCAAAGTTGTTTTCATTATGGAAAAGCGCACGATTCTTTTGTCTTTTAGTCTTTGGTAATCAACCAACTGTGAGATAAAACAGCACAACAAGATGAAATGGAATTGATGATCATGGCAAAATTTTAAATTTTATATTTCGTCAATTTTTGAAATTTATTAATCTGATTAAAAATAGTTACTATTTTTTATGTGAAAAGCCTTCAAAATCGTTTTGGGAAGGGTTAAAGATAAAACACAAAAATGAGCAGGTTGTACTTGGAATAACCTGTCTCTTTTTCTCGTTGATTGAAAAACCCTAAAATTTGAAGCAATTTACGAGTTTTGCTGATATTTAATCAGTATTGGAAGTACGTTTAGCCTATTAGAAAAAATTTATTAGAAAAAATTACTTAAAGAATCCCCAAATTTCGGAGGAAGGAGTCTGTTGGTCTTAAAAGCTTCGTAAAAATGTGAAGTGCCGTTCAAGGAGTACCGACATTGTATTTAAATCTTCAATTAAATCTAAGGTTGCCACTACGTAATACTTAGTAATTAATCTAATCGAAGTTTTATGATCTTCTTATTTCAAATTTTCTATTCAAACAAATTTGTTTCATTTTTTCGAATACAGAATAAACCTATTTAAGCCGTCCGGTTTCGGAAATAGAAAAATAACCGAAGGAAATTGGCCTTTCAAAGGGTTTATTTTGCAACGACTCCTTTTTCTAAAAGCTAAGTTATTGATAAAAGATTTAGGTTGACAAACTGTAAATGTGAGATTATATGAATATGTATATTGTAATCATAAGCCTAAGAATAATTAGTTCCGAGAAAATTGTTTTCTATTCCTGTATAAATTACCTGAGCTTACGAGCGACTGTACTAACTAAATTATGTAACTCCTCCTGAAATCTCTCCTGTTTTTGTTGGCTGGCATTAAATAAATTAGGGCTGATTGATAAGGTTGTGGAAGCCTGTGCGTGATTCTTTCAAAAATCCTGTCGATAACGCGCAGACGGTTGCTGCTCACCTTGCATTGAAAAATTGCTCTTGTTTTGATAACAAGGTAGAATTTTCGGGGTTTTTCATTAGGACATTAAGGTTTGGCCTCAATAAGTTTAAAGTCATTTGATTTATTATCGACTAGCTTTGCTGATTTAGCCTCATTGACAAAATTTAAGCTAAACAAAAACTCATGGTAAAAACTCTGATGACTGTTTCTTCTTGAACATTATACAGGACTCGATGTATCCAGAATAGTGTAGATCCCTTTTTATGAAGACAATTATTTTATTCTTTGAATGAATTCTCCTTGCCAAACCTTTAAATTCTGGAGTTACTTTTGTTGCTACGAAGAACTGTCAGTTTTCGACAAGAGAATGGTCTTAATTAATTCTGATTTCTCTTTGTAAGGCAAGCCAAGCTGATTTATTTCCTTCCGGTAGACGTCAAAGTCTTTCCAGGAAATCACATTCCTCTTCCGAAGGAATATGAGACACTTTGGGCCACCATTGGACAAGTTTTCTCAGAAAATCACTTTCCACTATTAAAAAATTAAGAGATGCTTCATGGCGCCCTTGGACAGGCCTTGCCAGAAAATGCCTTTCTAGGAATGTCTTTCCAGGAAAGACTTGCCAGAAAATTATTTCACACTTTAACAAAAATATGAGATGCTTCAAAGTATCATTAGAAAAGTCTTCACAAGACACGTCTCCTGTAGAAATCACTTCGCACCTTTAAAAAATAGGTAGTACTGCAACACATCACTGGACAGGTCTTTTTATATTTTTTTAAACTTGAAAAGTAATTTCCTGGGACGACATGTCTCGGAAAGACTTGGCTAAAGGTGCCACGGAGTATCCTTTTTTTTTTGAAGTAGAAAGAGATTCGAGCATCTGGATGTATAGACGGGGGAAGGGGTGTCCAGTAGTGCCTTTGCCCGAATCATTATAGGAGTGTTTGTCCGGGAAAACCTTGTAATTTTGGAAAATATGTTTCAGTTTGCCTCAAAAGGGTGATTGTTACATTTTTTCGTGGGAAAAGATTTTCCGGTAGAGCATTTCCTTTGATAAGGGATATCCTGGAAAGACTTGTCTAGGGAAGACTTATTCGGTTTAACGTCTCGCGGACTCTGTTTTATGCTGTAATATAATTACATTACAAAATCATAAAAAATCCTTAAATTTTAAAATCTCATGTAATCCTATGTTATCTTACGTATCCTATGTAATCCACCGTACCAAAAAAAAAACCAAAGTGGTCAACCCCTCGTTTAGTAAGCTATTACTTAATTTGTGATGCATAATCTTTGAGCGACTAGATTATTGAAGGTTCTTAAAGCAAAGAACACTTGTATGTGAAGAAGTATTAAAGAAATTAAAAAATATAAATATTTAAAGATTATCCAATGAAGTTTTTCTTCACGTATTTTTGATGATTTTCTATTGATACATGTTGGCTTATTTTCTCTCTGAAGAATGTTTCTTAAAGCATTTTCAAAATCTAAAACTATTCCATTATTATACCATTAGGCCACATCCCTTTTGTGTAAGAGTAACTTACTCGGCATGGAAGGAAGTAATCTGGGAAAAGGGGTATGGATTTTTTAGATTGATCTAGAAATCCCGTGTTGTTTACTTAAACAACACGTTCATTCTGCATTACTGCTGCAACCTAGCTCGCTGATCAGCCTCTTC
>JAUELO010445839.1:0-13710 GCA_032357855.1 Amphibolips quercusostensackenii | reverse complement strand
TCTGAAAGATATCTGGAAGTGATGTGACGTCATCGATTATCTTATCTTAGGGATCCGAGTATACGCTAGATGGCATCCATGATCCTTCATTTAGAAAGCGATGAGTGGCCACAGCATGGTGCTCTTGGAGTTAAAGATGGAGCTGGAGCTGCAGAAATGGATCTTCGGCTTCATGACGAGAAATTTTATACCATTTAATTAATTTTAAAATAAAAACTTTTTGCCAAAAATGGACTTGCTGTTTATATCCAATGTTGTCTCAGGTAATTGATTATTACTTATATTAACTTCAACTTAAGAAATTGTAACCTATAAATTTTACTTTTCTCGAAATTATCATTTCTTCAATTAAAATTTCTTCAATTATTTACAGATTTTAGCATGAATAAGGAAAAAAGTTCTTAATGTTTTTTTTTATTTAAAAAGATGAGCACACACAGTTTTTCTACAATGAGAACTTCCTTTTCAAAAAAATGCAATCTTCGTAATATTATTTGGTGAGCTGATATACACTATGACCTTGTAATTTTTTTTAAGTTTTTAGAATAATTTAATTTACTAATTTCTTTATTTACAGTCTGAAGAGGAGATCATTTAAGATTCCGAAACGTCACAATTTACTCTTCTTTTATTATTCTGACTCTAAGAAGTATTAACAAATATATGATTTAGTCTGAAAGTTGTCGTGGACTCGTGTTCTTATTTACGTAACTAATACGTTCCCAGGCGTTAATTTTACGAAGGATTAACATCTCATCTAATTCGTTACGATATACCCCCATATAGTTTTAGAGGATTGATGACGGCTTATTGCTGACACACAGTTCTATGAAGAAAAAATTTTAAATTATTATTTAACGTCATAGTATTATTTAAATTTTTAATAAAAAAAAGATGTTGGCTTTTTCAAATTGAACAGTAATACAAAGTATAAAAATAAAATAATATTTAATTATTTACTAACCTACTGTTTTCTTTACACTATTGTGCATAAGGTCCAGTGTGTGTCTCAATCTGTTGATTGCTGAAAGGCAACCCACAAATATTTCCTCGTCCATCTGTTTTACAGCATGGGTCGTCAGATTTTCTATTTGCTCTACCGATGTTCACTTCATTAAATAGGCTTCTAATCCGGCCATTGAAGCATTATGCTCATCAAAAGCATTAAGCGATTTTATGGCTTTCGATACTTCTTGGTCGGCGACATAATGCGGCGAGGGGGGAAAGTAAAGTGGAGGGGGTAGACTTCCATATTTTCCCGGTACACTTACGCGTTTAATCAAATAATGATCAATAACAAAATTAACAGATCTTTTTTGGGTCAAAAACTTTTGTGCTTTAGGCTTTTTTCGTATCTTGCGTCTTTTTTCAAAAAAAATTTTTTTTTACTAATGTTATTTCTTACGATTAAAGCAAGAACTTCGTATTTTGACATAAAGCGCATAATGTAACATTCTTAGCTCTCTTTTGGGCAGAGAACTTTTTTTTTTAAGTTGTGTCTTTTGTCCAAAAAAATTAATTTTTTAATTTGTAATTTAATTTTTTACGATTAAAACTGAAACCACGAGTTTCATCAAAAAATATTTGCAAAAAAATTTATAGCTCTTTTTTGAGAGAACAACTTATGTCAAATAATTTTTTTTGTAGCTTGTGTTATTTGTCTAAAAATTTTATAAGTTTTATTTTTAATGTTGTTTTGTACAAATGAAACAAAAACGACGCATCCTATCAAAAAATACATAATTAAAAACTTGAAGCTCTTTTTTAGGCAAACAACTTTTGTGTTTCAAGAAAATAAAAAAAGTTACAACAATAATTTTGTACGATTTTCAAAAAGCAACGCTTTTCTAGTGCTGATTTTTTTCATATCGTGCGTTGTTTGGCTTAAAATTTTCATTTTCGTTCGATTTGTTGCATTTTGTAAATGCAATAACTCTAGCAATATTTATTTTATCGAAAAAAGTCATCATGATAAATTGTTCATCTTTTCAAGTTCTACTAATATCCGTAAATAGAACTTTTGAATAAAAATAAGCGGTAAAAAACTTTTTGAAACCAGTCCAACTTTTTGAATTTTTATTCAAAGTGGCTGGCTAGCGAACTAAAAACAACAACGACAATGACTGTAGACAGAGGTTTAATTAAAATAATTAAGAAATATGATGATATTCGAGAAAATATTCTTAATAAAATTCTAAAATTAACGAAAATTAGTCTTCCAAACACAAGCGTAATACATTATTTGCCATACAAATAGTTATATCAATTACTCTTGCGCAGTTACGAAACATTAAACACCTGGGTAGCACATCGTAATCTTGGAACGTTGAGAAAAATTCCAAGGAAAATAAATAAAAAGCATCCATTGTATCTATCCTTATCTATTTTACAATCTGCTATCTACAAATGTACGTAAAGTTCATATACGAACTAAATTAATACAACCCAATAACAAAAAATCTAACTATATTTTGTTGAAAATTAATTTTTGGTTAAAAATTCAACAACCAAGTTAAAATTTAAACTGCTTCATTTAATTGACCTTTTTCTGAAAAAAAATTTAGCTATTTGGTTAAAAGCTAAACTATTTTTTTTTCATTTTTATTTTTCAACAATATAAAGGAATTCTTAAGGCTCTCAGAAAGGTATTTTGATAAAACTCTTTGAGAATTTTCTGAGGTTCCATGATAACAAAAAAAATTCTTAAAATTCTTTGGAAAATTTAAAATAATTTTTCATTTTTGAAAATAAATTTTAAAAGAAAATCGACGAAGGTTTTAAAACATCTGAAATTATTTCAAAAAATTTCAAAAACGAATATGGACAATTTTATAGCAAAATTTTTCAATAAGCAAGATTATAAAATTGTATACAAAAAGGTCATGTAAGTTTAAGATATATTTAGATGTTATAGAAAGATTCAAAATTGATTTCAAAATTGAAAAGATTTTAAAATTTAAAAAATGCATTTTTGAATATTTTTGAATGAAAATTTTGAACCCTCAGAAGCATTTTGGAAGGTTTTACGATAATAAAAAATATTTCTTAAAATTTATGGAATAATTTCAACTGACTTTTTATTTTGAAGAAATAATTTGAAGAGAATATTTTTAAGGACTTTAAAACATTTTAAATGATTCCAAAAATTTTCAAAACAGATTCTGGAAGATTTAGAGGCAATTTTTGTTTATTTTTCAAAATATTAGGAGAAGTTTTTAAAAAGTTTGAATAATTGAAAAAGATATTTAGAAGGTTTGAATGTTTTGGAAATGATTTGAAAATAATTTTAAATATGAAAAAATTCACAAAAATTTTAAACTAAATGTAATTTTTCGAAGATTTCGAAAAATTATTTGAAGCTTTTCAAGAAATTTGAAAGGCTTCAAGAAAACATAAAACTCTTCTCGAGATTCCTGTGAAAATTTTAATCAATTTTTGTTGAAGAATTAATTTTTATAGAAAATTTAAAAAGATTTCAAAAATTTTTAAAGATTCAAAACCAATTCTTATTTTCAAAAATTTTTTTAATTTCTAAGAATAATTTTAGTCAGTTTAATAAATATTTATTTTCAAAACTTGAAAAAATATAATATATGTTTTAAACTGACCGTAACTTTCTAACTCTATTCTAATATAAAATTTCCAAAAACAGTAATAAATTGATTAGAAAAATGATTTAAACATCAAATTATCACAAAAAATTAATTACTCATCTATCAGTTTTTTAATGATGATTAAATGTTTACAAAAATTTTTTAAATAATTTGTTATAGTTTTTAGCAACTTTCTCCTAGAATAGAGTTAGAAAGTCGCGGTTGAAAAAAAAATTCACTTTTTTTTCAATTTTCAATTAAAGTGAGGAAAGACTTCATAAGCATTAACATAAATAATTTGTAAACAATTAATTATTATTTTTAGTGATATTCTGTTAGAATCATGTTAAAAATTGCAGTTTTTTTTAATTTGACTTTTAGTTTAATTTTCTATTAGATTAAGGTCAACAATTAATTAAAGTGAACAAAATTAATTGTTCAAACTATTTCTCATTTTTTAATAATATTTAATTTAAATAATGTGGGTTAATAATTAATTTAATACAGCAAAAATAATTATTTAAATGAATTATTAAACAATAATTTAATTTACAACTGCAAGTTTAACTTTAAGTTACAAGTTGTTTAAACAATGTATTATTGTGTATAACAATCTTCTCTTAGATAGTTTTTAGAAAGCTGCAGTTTTTTCTAAAATTTTTAACTTACTTTGGATTTTTAATTATAAACAAATAATGAATTAACAATAGAGAGAAATATTTTTCAAATAATCTTATTTTTGTTTGTGAATATATTTTCCTGAAATAAAACAGATATTTAAAATATTTTTCAAAATTTTATATATTGGTCATAATGAATAGAAATTTTCCTTGCTACAGGTACTGAAAGCCTTTTTGATTAAATTAAAATTATTTATTATTTTTTACCTACTAAAAAGTCAAAGCTATTAATATTAGAAAACCCTGCAACTTTTTAGCACTTATCTAAAAGAAGATAGTTGTAAATAATAATAAATTGTTTAAACAACAACAGCAATAACATAATTCGTGATAGTAATAAGCTATAATTATTTATTTAAGCAATTATTTTTTCTAAACATAATTAATTATTAAGTCACTCCAAGTGAAAAATAGACAAATATTTAAAGATTTCAGAAAAAACGGGAACTCTTTACAACTTAGCGAAGAGAATATAGAGTAGCTAAAGAGTTAAAAATTTCTGGAAAAAACCGCAGCTATCTATTATTAATATATAAGAAAATAGCTATAAGCAATATAAATTTGTTTAAACAATTATTTTCACTGAATCGAATATTAACTTGCTCCAAATGAAAATTGGACAAAAAGATCAAAATTTTTTAAAAAACTACAATTTCTAGCATTATTTAAAGAGTATTATTAATACAAATAATAATAAATTGTAAAAGAAATTAGGTTTGTTAAGATTAATTAAATATTACTTTACTTTGATTAAAAATGAAACAAAAAATAAATTTTTTTTTTAAAAACCACGACTTTTTGTCTCTATTTTGAGAAAAAATTTTAAAAAATAAATAAATTATTAAAACAATTTATGTATAATAAAACAGACTCATGAGAGTGACATTTGAAAAGAAAGTTGAACTTTGTACAGGGCTGCATAAGATACTTCATTTCAAATGGGCTCGGAAATACGCAGAATAAGCGCGAATTTATTTGCCTCTAACTTTTTTTCCTTTGCACATTTCCCCCTTCCTTTTTCCTTTTCCGCTTTTCTTTCTCTCTCTCTCCATTACCCTTTTTTCTTTGTCCCCTTTCCTTTTCTCTTTTCCCCCTTTCCTTTTTTCCTTTTTCTTTTTTCTCTTTTCCCCTTTATTTAACCCCTTTCCTTTTCCTCTTTTCTTTTTCCCTCTTCCTTTTTTCCCCTTTTCTCCTTTCCTTTTTTCTTTTCCCCTTTCTTTTTCCCCTTGTTCCCCTTTCTTTCCCTCCTTTTTCCCTTTTTTTTCTTTCCTCTTACCTTTTCTATTCCCTTTCCTCCTTTCATCTTCCCATTTACCGTTTTCCTTCTTCCCTTTTTACATTCATTATCAATTCTGTATTAAAATTTACAATTAATTTATTATTAAATTTCATTACAATGACACCTTTTTAGTTTACCAAAGTCTTTTTTCAACTCATTTTTGTCGCTTTACGTGACAATCTTCGCAGTACAATAATAATAGATTATGTACCTATACAGTATAGTTGAAATTTATACATCCGACTATGAAACAACTTTACTTCCGTGGTACATACGATACTTTATCTGATATGAGCAGAATCAGCAAAAAATGTATCTTCCTTTTACTTTTTCCCCTTTCCTACTTTCCCCTTCTCCTTTTTCTTCTTTCGTTTCCTCTTGTTCTTTATTTCTTTCCTTTTCTCCTTGCCCCTTTCCTTTTTTCTTTTCCTCTTTTCTTTTCCCCTTTTCTCTTTCCTGTTTCCCTGTTTCTTTCCTTTTTCTCTTTGCTTTAATCTTTTTCCCTTTTTCTTTTCTCCCTTTTAATTTATTCTTCCCCTTTTCTCTTCTATTTTCCCTGATCCCTTTTCCTTCTTTAATTTTTTCCTTTACCTCTTTTTCTTTTCACCTATCCTTTTCCATTTTCCTCTTTCCTTTTTTCTCGCCTTTCCCCTTTTCATTTTGCCCCTTTTCCTAACCTTTTCCCCTGGTCTTTCCCCTTTTCTCTTTTTTTTTTACTTTTTCCCCTTTCATTTTTTCCTTATCCCCTTGCAATACCCCATTTTCCCCTTTTATTTTCCCTAGTCCCCTTTCCTTTCCTCTTTCCGCCTTTTCTTTCCCGTTTTCCGTTTCTTTTTTTTCCTTTTTTCCTTTTCCTTTTCTCTTTTTCCTTTTCACACCCCTTATAAGTCATGCTATTTTACTTACGCTTAATGGGCTGATTAAGGGCGCCTTCTCTGCCTATTTCGGATAAGAGTTTTTTTCTCATTGGAAATACGCATTAAAGTTTGAACAAAAAAAATCATATTTACGAAAGAAACAAGAGAAAAGGAGAGAGGGAAAATGGGGAATTAGGAAGTCGGAAGTGAAGAAGAAAGGGGAACTGGGGAAAAGAAGAAGTAAAGAGGGGTCCAATTATAGAGAAGAGGAGAGGGAACAAGGAAGAGGAGAGGGGAAGATAAGATTCAAAGAAAGAAGAGGACAGGAAAATGGGGAAAGTGAATGAAGAGAGAGAATGAAGAAAGGGGAAACGGTCAGGAGAAAGGAAAACAGGGAAAAAGGGGAAAGGATAAGTGGTAGGCGGAAGGGGAAAGAAAAATGTAAAACGAAAAAAAAAGAAGATAATTAAAGGGGAAAGGTGAAGGAGAAAGAGAAAAGTAAGAGAGAGATAGAGAGATTTTTTGATCCAGGCTCAGCCTGGTCGTGCGGTCACTAGGTCGCCCGTTTTTTTCAAGTCTGAAGAAAATGTTTTTAAATGAATAAAATACATTGCTTTCAATTTAGTACATTTTCTCAAAACAATCACTATTTTTTTAGATCTGAGTCTTGGACAGGAAACGGAAAGGGATAGGGGAAAAGGGAAAGAGAGAAAGGGGGAAAGGAAAAAGGGAAACTAGAAATGCAAAAAGGGGGAAAGAAGGAAAGTGGTGAAAGAAAAAAGGTAAAAGAAAAAGGGCAAGAGAAAATGGGAAAATAAAAAAGGAAACGAAGAGGGGAAATGAAAAAGGGAAAAAGGGAAAAAAGGGAAAATGTAAAAAGAGAAAGGGTGAGGGGAAATGGAAAAAAGAAAGAGAAAAGGGAGATATCTGTAAGAGGCAATGGGGAAGGTAAAAGTAAGGAAAGGGGAAAAGTGTAAGAAGCAGGAGAAAAAGGAAGAAGGGAAAAAGGGGTTGAGGCAAAATGAGAAAGCTTGAGGCGGAAGAAGATTAAGGAAAATAGAATAAGTGAAAAGGGGACAGGGGAAAAGGGGAAAGATAAAAAAAGAAAAAAGGTGGGAAGGAAAATGGGAAAATCCGAATGAAAGGGATATTGGAAAGGGGAAATGGAGAGAAGAGAAAAAGTTAAAAATAGGAAAAAGAAAAAGGAAAGAGGAGAAAGGGGGAAAGGAAAAATAGGAAAGGTTGAAGCAGAAGGGAAAAGAGAAAAAGGAGAATAAGAAATAGGACAAGAGAAAAAGGGGTAGAGGTAAAAAGGGGAAAGAAGCTTCCAGTTGATGAGAATTTAAGTCGCGAACAAAGGGACGAAAGTAAATTTTTCCCTCGGGTAATCACTGTCCTCGTAAAAAGATTTTTCACAGGGTGCGTTTAGTTCCTCTTCCGCGTGGTCTTGAAAGAATCAACGAGTCAGGTGCTTGATTTTGCATGTTCAGTTTCATCAAATTACGTTGCCTAATTGACAGCAAATATGACAGAAAGAGATTATTTGTATCGTCAATAAGGTAAGGTGCGAAAGATGAATTGTGAAAATCTTTCACAATTTTGCCATTAATAATGTATTAAAGAAACAAAATTTCTTCCTTGTGGATTTCCAATCTAGGCCAAGTACCTAATCACTAAGAGAGGAAAATGAGATAGCGATTAGTATATAAACCCAAACATTTTCAAGAAGATTCATTTGTTATAAAAATTTTTAGCAAGTTGATTTTTTTTTATTTACAAAAATGAGGCTTTTGCTTGGAATTCTGTTTTTGATCTCGCCGCTTTTTTCTTTACCTATCGATCCACCTCCTACGGATGTGCAGGGATTCCGTAAGTTTAATAATATATTCTTATTCTAAATCATCCAGGTTAGGATAGCACTGCATCTTCTAATGCACAGTGCTCTCCAAATCGAGACCCAGAGAAAATGTATGTCTAAACTTAGAAAATTGTTTCTTTAACTTTATTTTTAAAAATTTAATGTAAAATACCGTTTTTAAAAAAAGTCAGTAGTTATCGTACATGTATAGGATGTCTCAGACAATTCTTCAACAAAATAGAGATGCAGGAAGGACTAGAATGAGTAAATTCTGTACTGCGTGCTGAATTTTTTGAACATGAATAATATTTAATGAATTCGTTTCAAGATTTTCATTTGAAATTTTTTTATTTTGGGACGGAAGTGAATTAAAAAAAACGAGCGTCCAACTGACCGAACGACCGGTCACTGTCTGGATCGAAAAATCTCTCTATCTTTCTCTTACTTTTTCCTTTTTCCCTTTCTCATTTTCCTTTTCTCCTGTTTCCTTTGCACTTTTCCTTTTTGAACAAAGAAAAAAGAAAAATTAAGAACAGGGAAAAGGAAACGAGAAAAAGATACCGTGTAAAAGGAACATGGGCAAAGGAGGATTTGGAAGGAAAAGAGTGAAATGGAAAGAGGGAAGTGTGAAATGGAAGTGGAAAGGGTAAAATGTGATAGGAGAAAAGGGGCAAGGGAAAAGGAATGTGGAAAAAGAAAGTGAAAAAGAAAAGTGGAAAAGGGAAAAGGGAAGTGGAAAGTGGAAAGTGGAATGTGGAAAGTGGAATGTGGAAATGGGGAAAATAAAAGGTAAAGAATAAAAGAAAAGTAGGAAGTAGAGAGGGTAAAAGAGGAAAGGGGGAAGGAAAAAGAAAGGGGAAAAGGGCGAAAGATTGAGGGGGAAAGAAAAATGGAAAAGGAAAATGAGCATGGGAAAGGGAAGAGAGGAAAGAAGAGGAAAACTGGAAGGGGTAAAGGAAAAGAGGAACGAAAAGGAAAAAGAAAAGAGAAAGTGAAAGGGAAAAGAAAGAAATGTGAAAGGGAAAAAGAGAAAGGAGAAAAAGGAAGGTGAGAAGGGTAAAAGAAGAATTAAAAATAGGAAAAAAAAGGAGAAGAGGAAAATAGAAAGAAAAAAAAAGATGGGAAAGTGAAAAGGAAAGTAGAAAGGTGATAAAGAAAGTGAAAAAGTGAAAAGAGAAAAAGGAAAGGGGAGTGGGTAAAAAAGAAAGGGAAAGGAAAAGAGAAACAGAAGGGGAAGGGAAAGAGTGAAGAGAAAGAAAAAGGAAAGGGAAAGAAGTGTAAGAGGAGGTTGGGGGAGCAAAGAGAGAAAAGGGAAAAATGATGAAGGTAAAAGAAGAAAGGGGGAAAGTGAAAAAAGTGAAAAGGGGGTACGGGAAAAGGGGGAAGGAAATAAAAGTGGATAAGGAGTAGGGGAAGAGAACATTTTTGGGTAAGGAAAGGCAAAAGAAAAGTGAAAAGAAAAAAAAACTTTTCTTCAAGTAACGAAGGACGCGCATAGCCGCTGTCTAGTGGGTCTGACTGTAGATTATGTGGAATTGGCTCAGGGCACTTACTGCTAACGTAATATCTGGCCTAGTCGCCACAGCCAAGTGCATCAAAGCACCAACTGATTTCCTGTATTGTAACGTCTTCTCTTCACACTGGGTCCCTTTTCTGTCTTCGTTGAGTTTCTCGGATGTATCCTGTCTGATGCATGCCAATTTTTCCCTTTTTAAGACCGAAATCGATTTCGAGGCAGTAGGACATGTGTCCTACTGCCAAGATCCTAGCAAAAATCCTTGATTTCGAACTCTTTCGATAGAGCTTTTTTTAATTTTGTTATCTTATCCAGATTTTGGGAGATAACAAGAATATCATCCACGCAGACAATAATCAAAGGAATATCTTTCCCTTCATCTAGAAAATGAACAAAGGAATCAGCGCTAAATGATTTTGCTTCAAATCATCGCAAAACTTTATCTAACTTGGTATGCCAGCTTCTCTTATCCTTTCGTCAACAAGTTTGGAACTTTTATCAGCACTTCCTCTTCGATTACATCGCTAAGGTAAGCGGTGGTGACTTCAAATTGTCGACTGAGCATTCTATTACCAGCTGCGAGAGCTACTAGTAGTCAAATAGGGATGAGACGAGCTACAGATGCAAAAGTCTACTCAGACTGAATTTCAGGACGCTGGGCGAAGACTTTGACTTTGACTTCATTTGCACCTGCACCAGAGATTGCTTGCTTCAAAGGAACCTTAGCTAGGTTGGTGATTATGAGTTCCATACACCTAGTATCAGCGCGTGGTTCTTGATATTGTTTTCCAGGTCTTCCAGACAAGCCAGTCAATATTCTTCTAGGCCTACCACGGCCTCTTTTAGGTGCTGCGTTGTTATTCTAACTTCGATCTTCTTCATTATCTTTTTGATTTTCGTATTCTTGGATTTCATTTTCTTGATTTTCGTTTTCTTAAATGTCATCTTCTTCATCAAGTAGAATGTTTTGATGATTTTCCACGGGATCTCTGTTCCTATCATCTCTGGCAGATGTTTCTTCTATCTTTTTCTTCTTTGGATTTCAAACTCTGTATCTTACTTCCGGTGCTTTTTCAGTCTAGACTTCGAACGGTGATTCTTCTCCCAGGGTTCGACTGAGATATCGATTCTGTATATAATTTGCGGTTTGAATCGCATCTGACCAAAAAGGTAATGGAAGATTCGACTGGATCAATAGACACCTTGTCATGTCAAGTAGAGTGGGGCTTTTTTTTTAGTGGTTCCATTTAGTCCAGGATTCTAGGGGATGGTGAGTTTTCATGGAATTCCGCTCCTTTTTGAAAGTTCGCCAGATTCTTTACTGAGGTATTTCGTACCATTGCCCGATTGGAGATATTTTATTTTTCGCTCCTTTTGATTTTCTGTCATGGCCTTAAATTATCTGAAAGCAATCGAAGCATCGCTTTTATTTTTAAAAAATGTTACCTCACACCAAAGCGACTTTTCATCAATAGTGGTGATAAATGCTTAGTCTTTCTAGCAGATTTAATTTGTATCCGACCACACAGATCGGAATGGATTATATTCAAAATTTTCTTTTTCTTTCTGATCTTTACGGAAATGGGTTCCTATCATCTTCCCGCGAGAACAGATCTTACATTTCAGATCTCCTTTGCACTTTTCAAGTTTCAAACCCTGTACCGTTCCTTCTTGTCCAAAGGTCAGAAGATTCTTGACATTCAAATGTCTTAGACGACGATGCCTCTTTCTCACCTCAGTCGATGAATTCGATAGATTCTCCGCATCTTCAGATGTAACGTAGCACAAGTGCTGCACTTTTTTGCGTACAAGATATAAGTCCCTAACTCGATTTGCTAACAGCTTCGTATGACGGTTTTCACCCATGACCATTGCGTGGTTTTTCTTAAATGGTACTTTACAGTTATTATTAGTAATCTTCGCGACCGATAGAAGATTACTTCGGAGGTCAGGGACGGTATGAGTGTTCTGCAAAGTCACACTCTTCTTCTCTCCCAGTACGTCAGATGTGAGCGACACTTTTTCCCTGGCAATAATTTCAGATAATATATTAGTAGCTTAATTAAGTTTTTCGAGTTTCGAATGAGTTAATTCCACGAAATTGTTAGTTTTTATACATAGGTGAGATGTCGAACCGCTGTCCAAGCACCAAATGTCACTGCGATTTACACTATTCGCTTGAAATTCTGCTTTCTTGTTTAAGAAATTTTCGCTCACGCACAATACATCTTTGGCTAATTTCGTCGATGAGCGGTCGCTTCTGCTTTTTATTTTAAAATTTTATAGCTTTGTGGTCAATTTTCTTGCTTCGATGACATCGATAAGGAAATTCTTCCTGACCACGCGATCCACTCTTTTCCGGTTTATTTTTGTTCTCGTTCTGGTGTTCTTTCGCGATCATAGCATCTTGAACCGTACTTCGCACTTTATTATTGCGAGCATCACCTTCGATGATTATAATGCAGAGCATTTCCGGGGTTGACAATGTGTCGCGCGATTTGATAGCGAATCAAAAATTTTCTAAAATGTTCGGTAAACTATATAAGAACAGAATCGCTAAAAGATCAGGATTAATGTTGACTTCCATTTAGTTAATTTGTCGATCATGTCAAAAAATTTACGAACAAGTTTGCGCACATCATCGCAATCTTACATCCATTGCAATATCTGTTGCTTTAGCAACGTGGCTTTTCGAGACGGACCTCAAAATCAGTATCTGCCTTCCAGCCTTAATCACATTTCGTGACAACTTCTATATTTTTTGACTTGCTTAAGTTCCGACGGATTTATTGCGAGAATGGTATCGGACTTTGTTTCACTATCGCCGGTTTCCAATGCTATTACGGCAGCAGTTAACGCATTGTATCCGGTAACGAGTTCCGGTTTCACTTTAGTCCGTTCACAAAATCCCAGGCGTCATTTTTCACAAGCAATGCTTCCATCTGCATCTGCCATGTATCAAGGTTATTCTTATTCAGAGCTTCAGACCTAGCTAAACCCGATGCACACATTTCTATTCGCACACCTTCGACGACTTTGACACAAAAAAAAACTTCAATACGCTCTTCCACGTGTCGGTGTTGCTTTCAGTTACTCACGACTTTTCACTACTGTTTTCTGGGCCCATAACCTATTACGCAGAATATCAGGAACGTAAAAAACTTGTTTAAGCTAGGTTAAAGAACTGGAAATTCGTCTTGACAAATAAAATTAATTTTTGGTTTTGATATTGGACGATACACTTTGAAATCAAGACTAAAAATAAGTTTAATGCTTGAAAAATTTTATTTGCAGTTAAGCTCCAAGCATCACTGCTGCAAAAACCTTCTCGTTGGTGGTGGAAGCGGATTACACCTATAATATATCAACATTATTATCAAGATTACGATCGAGAAAGCTTTAACTTATTACCGTTGAGAGACGTTAAAGTGGTAGTAAAAGCGGCGGAAATCTGGGGCACGCCGCCCCACATCATTGGATATGCCCAAAACGTAAAAGGAGTGTATTATTGTGTTCCAATGATCGAACGGGCAGAACATGAAGGTGAGGGGTTAAAAAGACTTCGAATAGAAGTTCGAACCAGAAAAGCCTTGAAGTATGATGTATTACCTCCAAATGTTCTTGTCAATTATATGTTCTTCCAACCCATCGACAGAGATTACCTTTGGGACGCTATAGTTGATACAAGAAGAGCTAAAAAGCCTCCGGCAGTTGTAACAGGCTCTATTTATGCCACTAACTACGGGTTTCTTTACCCCCACCCATCAAAACTAATAAAGTACCACTGAATAATCCGTTCTTTTAAAACATTCCACCATGGTAAAAAGACATGGGTTATGTCAAAGCTGTAGGACCCCCATCATCTCACATGAGGCAAGTCTCTCTGCGGCAAGTCACACCTGCGGCATGTCACAACTGCGGCATTTC
>JAUELO010445815.1:0-13715 GCA_032357855.1 Amphibolips quercusostensackenii | reverse complement strand
TTTCTTTCTGCTTAAAGTATTGAAATTTGAATTTTTTAAACTAATAAATTAATATATTATAATACTTAGTGAAAATTCATAAAGACAGACTATTGCCGAAGCCCGAGATTGTAATTTTCTTGAATTAAATGAAAAAGCCTTAAGACGTTTAAGCTTTTTAGGAAATAACTTGAAATACTTTTAAATTATTAATAGTGAAATTAGTTCCATGGATTTAAAAATGAATGTAGGAGTTTTTAAATTAACGAATTTTGAAGCAAATAGTTTAACCCTCCACCAAAACAGTTCAATTTTCGAAATTTTAATTACCCTGAAGTACCTTCAAATATTTAAGGTTCCTTAAAATACTGGCCTCCGCCACTCCTGTCACCAAATGAGAAACATCAGTCTAAATTTTTACTTGAATCTAAGCATTGTTTGAAGATTTAAGCTTGAAAATTTATATTTCTTTACAAAATTAATAAAAATTGTTATAATTTACTTACCTTTAAAGGACCTCTCAGATTTTTTTAATTCCAGGTCATACTTGAGATATACTGTTAAAAAATTTTTATAAAAAGGAATTGGATTGTCTGTATGAAGAGACACAGTTTAATAATAATCGCACATAGGTATATTTTTTACATTCATCGAGAAAAGCCCTAAAATGTAAGATTTACTTAGAATTTTTTTGTTTGAAATCCCTTCAAATTATTTAGATCAATTAAAAATTTCTTTAAATGCCTAAAAATATCTCACAATTATTAAAATTTAGAGAAGAAAAGCCTTAAAATGTTTTAAAATCCTTGAAATACTGCCTATGTCCCCCATCCCGCATCTTTCGCCCCAATAATTAAAATTTTATAAGATTTAGTGAAAAATCTATAAATTTGAATGATTCATAAAATATAAAATTGTGAATTCCTAAGAATACCTTTAAATGCCCTAAAATGACTTCTTATAAAATATTTTTAAATACCTTAAAATTATTAATTCACCAGTTTCAATTATTTTTAAAACGAGGACAAACGCATTTTCAAATAAATTCTCAAACGGGGAGCCGAATGTCGACGTTGAATTCCAAAATCCTATTCAATTCTAAGTAGCACTTGTAGCTTTTCGTGTACTTCTTTTTGATTGCAAATGAAGTAAGTTGGCCGTATACGGAAATATGATTAAAAAATAAATGCGCAAAAAAAAAAAAAATATAAATAGACCTGGTAGATGAATTTTTTTTTATCGTGACATTTAAGTGCTGAACCGTTAAAATATAAAGTCTAGAATGAAGTGATAATGTCAGAATATGATTAGAATTTGAAAATTAGTAAGTTTATAATACATGAATGGAAAAAAAAATTCCGTTCCATAAAGACAACTAGCTTTCATCCATGTAAAAAAATTTGTAATTGTAGGATCTGATAACGCAGGACTCATTTTTTAATACTTTGTGCATTCATTACTTAAAACTTACTTCATAAGAAAAAAAAATTATTTAAATATGTGATATTGTAACCTGGACATGGGTATGCTTCCATAATAAAACAAACAATTAAAAATAAAGGTTTGCAATGAGTTTATCACTTACAACTGTAAGTGTGCTTGCGAGATACACACATAATTATTTTTTGAATGTCATTCACTAATAATTAAAAAAAAAGTGTCTGCGGTATTTTGACAAGCCCTGTACCTGCACATGCAATTATTGCTTTCATTAACTACTTCTTAAGCACTCACTCTGATTCAAATCACACGCGTTAACGCGCTGTTGGTTATTTCTAAACTTCTATTTATGAATTGCACACATTTAATGCTAACATATAACTAAATACTTTAAAGAAAAATTTATCCTCTGTTTTATGTTGCAGAGTGGAGTTCAGAGTTTGATATCTTACCCATTGGCGATCCTATCCCTGACCTACCTCGTTCTGGACCTTCCAACTCTCAAGACAGAAATCATTCTCCTGTCAGGTCTTCTCCTGTCAGGTCTTCACCTGCCGAGCTTTGTCTTCGTGTTCAGTCAAGGTCTCCTTCTAGAAGACATGCTTCTTCCCTCCCTTCTACCTTACTTGAATTTAAACATGAATTTATTCGACTTGTTCCCTAGAGTAATTCGCGTAATCTTTTTTAAGTTCGCAGTTACACTTTTTCCCCGGATAAACCAATTTAATTAAAAGTAGGACGTAAAGCTTCTGCGCCCATGCCAACCGAAGAGCAAAAATGTTTTAGCAACATCTACTGGTGACGTTTTTGCAATTTTAGAGCATAAAAATACAATGCTTTGTAAAATATATGCAAGAACTAGCACTAAAAAACGGGCAAAAATAAACATCTACAGCGGCGAAGTTGCCTAAATGAACAGAAATGAACAGAAGGAAACTCCCTTGGGCAAAGGTCAACCAATAGCAAAGAATTTGAGGATAGTCGCTGCACAAGACAATTCCGCACGTTTGTGATTTAATTTTAAAACAAATGTAAAACAAGAATATAATATTATTTGCGATCTAGGTTACGATTAAAATATTAACAGTAACTATTAATGACAGTTTGCAACAATGGAGAAACATTTGCGAATTCAAATAAAGCCGGTAAATTCAGTTATTTATTGTTGCAGAAAAATAAGCTTTTGTATGTAACACAAATATTTTTTCTTGCTTTCTAGGCATAATTCAGATTTGTGAAATAGTTTCTCGTTGGTTGTGAGGTACCATAACGACCGCATTAAATGCGCGCCAATGCGCGTTTGCTCTTACGACCAAAAAACTAAAAAAAATCACGCACGGCCGTGAAAAGACTACGTCGCTCTCTTGATGCACAATACACTAATCCTAAACACCGTCCAAATTTTAGTTTTAGTTTCCAGAAATATTGAATCTTACAATTTATGATTAGTATACTTGCAATTAAAAGTCGCACCGTGAGCTTAGCTATTCCTAATTGATCAATTCTAAATATAAAACTTAAACGTTTGAGCATTCTTAGTCATGTAAATAAAGCACGGACTTTGAAATTTGATAGTAATAAAATGCTTATAATTTCCAGGTGTTTCTATATGTTTGTAAATTTTTTACGTAAAAACGTTCTTTTTATGTATTAATTTCCTGATAGGAGTTAAATTAGAAATCAAGTTTTTTTTATGTGCCAAATACAAACAATTATAAATTAGGTTAAAATTCTTTTTGTAATTTCTGTATATGCGTCTCTGTGTATGTAAATATTAAGAAACTTGAAGACGGAATTTTTATTTGAAAACAGTTAAATAAAATATTGTAATTTGTTATAAAATACTTTAATAATTCAGAGTAAAACTTTTTCTGTGCTCTAATTCGCAAAAAACCTAATCTTCTATCACGAAAGTAAAAAAAAGCGCCTTCTGCAGATACGAGTCTTGCCTCTGTAGCAACTGAATTTATTGACAGTTGCAAGTTAAAAACGCGTT
Source organism: Amphibolips quercusostensackenii (assembly GCA_032357855.1). Taxonomy (NCBI): domain Eukaryota; kingdom Metazoa; phylum Arthropoda; class Insecta; order Hymenoptera; family Cynipidae; genus Amphibolips; species Amphibolips quercusostensackenii. The sequence continues at coordinate 10,300 of JAUELO010445815.1, read as the reverse complement.
AATTTTCTATAAATGAAAATTTTATCCAAATCCGGCTTGTTAATTGTTTGATGTAAATGAAGAAAGATTAAACTAACGTTACAGCTGATAAATGAGAAAAAAGTATATGCAGAATCTATTTAAATAAATGCTACCAGAGTTTGGCCAATTCGGACTATGTAATCCGTCTGAGACTTTGATAAAATGATAAGGTAACAAAAAAAAACATTTTTATACTAAAAATTTCTGTTTACAAACTATGGACCTATATATTTATCTTCTTATACTATGCCCTGATAAGGTTTTTGTGCATTCTTATCGTCTGATCTGTGCTGACCGATTTTGCACTGGCTTCACTTTCGACTGCTTCTGTCTCCCTCTAAGCGTCCTTGACGACCTAGTACGTTTGGATGGTCATTGCCGTATAAAAATTGTTAACATTGCGCCTCTCTGGGTATATACTGTTTCGGGGCCAAGGACTATATATTTGGTCCTGAGCCTTGAAATAAAAAAAAAGCATCTAATTTTGTGCTGACCAGACCCAAAGCAGACACAAAATGGCGAGGTGAGTGTATGTTGAAACTCTTCAATGGCACTTATTACATTCCTATTATATTGATGTTTTTTACAACTTAATACGGTCCTTCAGGTTCTTAAATATATGTTTTCAAGATCGAGGATTACCATCAATATTTGTCTATATAACATAATCTCCTCTAAAATATTCAAAAGTTTTTTTATTACGTCGTTTATTTACAGAAATTTTTAAATAAGCCTTGCCTTGCACCTACTAACTATATCATTACATTTTACTTTTATTGTAGGAACAAGACTGGTTTTTATTTTTTTATACAAAATATCATTATTAAGCATATTTTCTACAGCTTCATTATAATAAACTCTATTGGCTTTTACCATAATTTTACCCAAAAAAAAACTTTTCACATTTCGTACATTCTATCTTGAAATTTTTCCAACATATCACGTAATTCAACTATTTTTAGATGCATATTTTAAAACAAAAAAATAATTTTTTTAAAAGTTTTTTTCTTCATCTAACAAGACATCAAATGAATGACTCAGAGCATCAAAATGCTACATACGTGTATCTGTTCAATGTTTCACCTGGTACTCAGAGCCATATGCTCATAATTCTACAACCTATCTAGAAATTGGTGATTAAATGTCATTTTTACCTAATGCTTCTTCAATTGCAATCTTTTATAATTTTCAAAGAGATCTTTTAAAGAAGGGTGTCATAATTTTGCAAAGCATGAATTATTGCTAGCATTGCTTATTCTTATTACTGAAAAAAAACCGCACAGAATTTCAAACCTTGTTTTTCTTGACGAAATGCTGCTCTAAATCCTTTCACACTATAATATAGCAATGTAAATCAGTTTTATCTCCAGCAGTAGAGATTGGCAACTACGGATTTTCCATAAACCTTCCCTAAATATTTTTTAAGAGGAAACCTTTCAATAGACTCAAGACTCTTTCTCAAAGGATGTATGCCTTCTTTAACAAATCCTTATTTCAGATATTTAATTTTCGTTTATAAAAAATCAGTTCGTAAATTGAGCGTTATTCTTTTATTACTTTAAGTGTTAAAGAATAAATATTTATAATTATTTTAACCTCTATAAAAAAGTTAGTCTGTGTCTAGCCGTCCTGGTAAATTAGAGGCGTTGGAAATGACAAGTGAAAAATATTAAACTAATCCTGATTTTCGGGGCGACAAGATACTTCAAAATATTTATTATTTATTAGAACATGTTATTAATTCATTACATTTTATTATAAATTATTTTTTCGTCAGATTTATTTTATTTCAGGAATCCTTGTTTTGTAATTAGTTTTTATAATAGGAGTGATTTATGTTCATTTTTAAGCTTTAGTAAATTCTTTTTTAATATCAGTATTTTTTAAAAATAATTTTAAGAGAAAATTAATTCTTGGAAGTAAAAGTGTTCAACCTTTCAGCAGTCTCTCCTAAACTTATTTATATAATTGTCTGAATTTTATCTTGCATTCTGCAAAAGCTGAAGTTAGAGTTAGAACAAACAATTTGAAGAATCTTAATTTTTTTATGCAAAAAATCTACAAACTATATCAATTATTTGTCATCATTAAATCCGAAAAATGGTATGACTTTCAATCACCTACAAGAAAAGTATTGCCAAATTATATACTTTTGCATCTATTATTTCGGATAAGCTTTAGGAATCTGCATACTAAAAATTCTTTTCTTCTTGATTGACAGAAAGCCCGACATTGCAACGACCGTAAATATATAAGGATTTATTAAAAATTAAAAATATTTTGCAATACAATGGCTTTATCATCAATTAACATTGTAACATACATTTGAGGAACATACGATAAAAATTAGTTTTAGAGTTCTTGTGTTTGAGGGCAACTTTATCTTTAAGCATTATCTGAAACATTGGTTCAAAAATCTTGAAGTATGAAATCCATCTTTCCAGGTATTGTTGCATATTTTGCAGAATTTATATCACTTTTCAAAAATTAGATTTAAATAGATTGCTGTTATAGACACTATATCAATTTGCCACGTAAGTACAGAATTTCCCTTAAATCATAAAAATTATATAATTATGATATCAGTTCCAACGAATTTAAAAAGTACATATTTTTCCCTAAACTGACACTAATGAAAAGTAAATGTCGCAAAAGAAGAAGCCTGACGCTTATCATCTATCAGATAACGACTACATGATTTATTATATAATCTGATAAAGCACTCGAATATTTTTTAGTTACAGTGCTAATTCAGTTTTTCATTAATACATCAAGGATTTTTTGCTGTATTTAGAAAAGATGAAGAATTATTATTATATGTTCGTCATATCCTGGACATTTGTCTTTCATTCGATTGGTAAATATAATTATATATGCAAATACATTTATAATTTTAGGTACATCTTTTAAGCTATACTCAAACGAAAATTAGTGCAATTTGATTTACATTCTATCTCAATTGTTATTTCCTTCCAAACTTTATTTGAGTTTTCGAGAAAAAAGTGAGATTTTAATCTGAATTTATGCTGGGGAAATCCAGGTGTGTGTAAATAACATGGCATTCAAAAAGAGTCTCTACTTATATGTAACTCCTACGGATTTCAAAACCGCCTCAGACTTAATTGAGTTCCGAACAACTTTGCAAAGTAAAAAAATAGATAATTTTTGTTGCAAAGCATTTTGCTCCAGCAATCTTTCAAATCTCTATTCGGATCAGTTGTATATGCTTTTAGGGTTACCCGATATACTAAACAAAATGTTTGAAAGTTTCGTCGAAAATATATGCTAGCATCATGCAGTATTTTTTCAGTATTTTAAATAATGTGCACAATCATAAATCACAAAAAGTACGCATATCAATTTTTTATGCAATTTTTTCGGGGCTTTGGTGGTCCGGAACCCACCTTAAGGGGGTATTCTGGTGTACAGGCATAGATTTCAGGTAATTTTTGAAGTGCCGTAAAAAAAAGGCAATCAGTTTTTATACCATCCATTTTTTTATGAGTTATTCATTAACATTACAAAAATACAAAAAATTAGAGAATTAAAAAAGTTGAAAATTCCAAAAATTAGCATCTGATAAAGTGAAGGGTCTCAAAAAATTGTCTCGTGACCATACCCACGATTTACACCCTTCTAGCAATTCGGAAAAAAAAAGATTATTAATCTAGAGTAATGTCCCAATGTCTGCAACTACGGAAAAGTCGTAAAAAATTTTTCTCACAAAATGGCGACTGCCCAGAAAAAAACAATTTCTGTACCACTTGTTTTTACCTTTCAAATTTTCTAAAAATAGTACGAATTGAAATTTTGGGATGAGGATAGTTTCAGATATAGAGAAGTCTATAAAGAAGCCTCTCAAAAAATTTTAGGTAAATCGGTCTAGTAGAACTTCAGAAATCGTTGGCATCGTTTTGAAAAAGACAGTTTCGAGAAAAACTTCCATTTTTCCTGCACTTCCTTTATGGTTTATTGTACACAAATCTTCATAAAACCTTTTGTTCCTTTATATATACATATATATGAAAAAACAAAAGGTTTTACCGAGAAATATTAATTTAGGTGGACGGAACTAAAGTCTTTCGTTCAATTAGTTCCGGCCAAGCCAGTTTGGATGCCGTGTCAGAAAAATACCTATACCTCCGATAATAATTCGAATTTTGGAAAATCCTCTTGTAGACATATTCCTGGATAGTAAGACTTTGAAATTAAAAAAAAAAACAAAAATCTAATTTTTTTAATTTCTACACCAGAATACCCCCTTAAGCTCTAGATCTCCTTAGAAGAGCCTTGATTACTGTTGTGCCTGCCCACTCCCTTCCCATGAGGCGTTGGATAAAGGGTAGGGGTAAGATATGCATTATTTAATTTTTAATTTTATCAGAAAAAAAATATATTTCAAAAACCGTGAAAGATAATGCTTTAAAGAATTCAGCTTATTTTTTCTTGTAAAAAATCCGATCCAAATACATATGAAAACGTAAGTTGAATGAAAAATAAAAGTCAATAATATAATATGAAAAATTAATATCTTGAAAACTTTTCAAAATATCGATCAAAAATATTTAGAACCGTGTTTCTTGCAAAAAATCCCATAAATTTCCATATCCAGAAACTATTTTACTCAAAAACAAAAGCCAATGATTTTATTATAAAAAAATCAATTTATTGAAAAATGATTGAGATATCGATTTGAATCATTCACGTTTGTGTTTCTCGCAAAAAATCATAAAAAATTCCACATTTAAGCCTTGTCGACACGTTAATCGTGAGTTCCCTAAACAATGGGCTATAAATTAGGTATGAGTAGTCAGGCGCCTCGGGCGCTACTTCTCGGCAGGTTAATCGTTTTTGTTTCCAAACTTTTCTACGGTAGTACATTTTTCTGCTTTCCCATATAAAATTGTTATTACCTAAACAACCGTGTATTTATAAAAAAAAATTTTTGAGAAGTCTTGATTGTGGTGATTGGACTAATTGTGATCTTAGAAGTCGCGAATGTAGCCCGGTCGATCAAAATGCTCCATGTTTCGATATCATTTTGGTCGCATATCAAAGTAGTATTTAATATCATATTATTTTGACATTATTTCTCCCTATAAAAGTATAAAAAATTGTATACTTTAAATTGTTCCTAAAAAATTTCAAGATTTCCTAAATTTATTTAAATATATTGTCTTACATATTTAACTTTTGTATTTTCAATTAGTTAAAAAACGTTCTGATTGCTATAGATTAATAATAAAACTAACAAAAAAATTTATTTCGTGAAATTTTATGTAACTATCAACAAGAAACTTAGAAATCTATTCAATACTTTGTTTTATTTTCAGCCTATATATCTTTTTAAAGTATTACTTAGGATATTATAAATTGTTAATGAATCTGTTATCTAATTATCTGATATCTTATTATTTGCGTGTTATACCACTAAAATATTAAAATCTAAAACAAAGTGATAATGTCGAAATGTAATTAGAACATAAAAATTTAGTAAGTATATAACATATGGGTGTACAAGACTAGCTTATCTTTTTTTATTCTGAGCTGCTTAATCCGAATCCGACCTCGGAATTGGGATTTAGGGGTGAAATTTTCCCCTAGCTCAGGGAAAAACTAAAAAATGTAGAAAAAGCTAGTATCTGCTAATGTGATAATTGTAAAATGGTAGAATGTCTGTACTTTGCAGCTAAGAAATGCACTTTTATGTATTCTGAGCCACTGAAACTCAATCCGACCTCAGAAATTTCTTTAGGCGTCAGATTTTTTCCTAGCCTTGGAGAAAAACTTTAAATCAATAGAATTCTGAAACCTGCTAATGTAATATTTGTAGGATGGCAAGGTGATACGGACCTTTATGTTCCTTGAGTAGCTAAATTCAAATTTGACATTAAAATCAATTTACAGGGCGTCATATTTCCTTTAGCCGAGGAGGAACAGTACACAGAGAAAAATAGTTCGAGAAACTTTATCAAACTCTTTTGGGTAAGCTTGGGACATATGGACACTTTGATAAAGTTTCATTTCTAGTTCAGCAAAACAAAATTCGGTAATACTTTATTCACAAACATGAAAGTGTGATAGGCTGATACGAAAATCTTCTACACTGTACTCTAATTAATGCTGTCCTTGGTAATTGACATTTAAATGCAGATGATTGTAAAATATACAAAACGTTATTAGCTGCAAAGTACAAAAATTCTTCTATTTTACAATTATCGCCTTCAGAGATTCCAGAATTTCCTACATTTTTTACATTTCACCTGGGCTAGAGAAAAATGTTATTGTCATATCCAAATTCTGAGGTCGAATTCGAATTGAGTGGCTCAAAATACATTAGGGTAGACAGTTCAGACCATTTTTTTTTCTTGTAGGCCTATGTCATTTAAAACGCACTTGGTAAGAAAACCATTTATATATGCGAGGTTGTCACTTAGCCACATTCCTCTGACTACATGTTTCCAAAGTAGCATGCGTTCATTTCTTCACCTATTCCACATTAAAATTTGTTCAATGTGTACATGTATGTTTTCATAATAGAACAAACAATTTGAAACAAAAATTAATAATCAGTTTAATGCTTTTAACTGCACGTGTATCTACAGGATGCACACGCAATCATTTATTAAATATAATTCATAGACAATTTCAAAAACAAGATTATGTGTTTGGTACATTAACAAGCCCTCTAGCGACAAATGCAAGTTTTGCTTTCAATACGTTACTTCTAAGTACTTACTCTGCTCTAAATTGAACGCCTAAGTGCGCTGTCAGTTATTTCTGAATTTCTATTTGTAAATTGCATAATTTCGATGCCAATATATGTCTGCATATGTTACATCGTAAATCATTATGTACAAATTTGAGAAAAAGTATTCTCGCTACTCCGAAGCTTGGATGAAAAGGCATCTGAACGGGAATTAGTACACATGGTGGTCGATTTTCACCAAAGCTAAGAGAATTTTCTCCCATAAATATTTTCAATAAGTAGTTTTACAAATTAAAAAACTTACAAGTTGACCGCAATAATTTTTAACATCTTGATTACTCAGCCTCACGGGTCGACACAATTTATCATTAAAAATATAAATACATACATCAAAGAAAATTTCATTCTTTGTTTTCTGTTGTAGAGTGGAGTTCAGAGTTTGAATGCTTACCTAACGGCGACCCTATCCCTAGTCTACCTTGTATTGGGTCTTCCAATTCTAAAGAAAGAAATCATTATACTATTAGGTCCTCTTCTGACAGGTCTTCTCCTGTCAGGTCATCTCCTGTCAGGTCTTCTCGTGTCACGTCTCCTCCCGCTAAGCTTCCTCTTCGTGATAGGTCGAGGTCTCTTCCTAGAAAAAACGCTTCTTCCCTCTCTTCTACCTTATTTGGATACAAAATTCAATGTATACGGCTTATTCCACGCAGCAATCCGCATCAGCTGTTTGAAGTTCGCAGATACACTTTTCCCACGGATAAACCAATTCAATTGAAAGTAGGACGTAATGCCTCTGAGCCCATGCCAACAGAAGAGCAGAATGTTTTAACAACATCCACTGGTGACGTCTTTGCAATATTTGAACATAATAATACTCTTCTTCGTGGAATATATGCAAAAACTCGAACTATAATACGAGCTAAAATAAACATGTACACCGGCGAGGTTGTTGAATTGAACAGAAATGAAATTAAAGAAACTCCCTTAGGGAACAGGCTACCTGTCTCAAGGGGTTTTAAAATAGAAGTACGGAACAATTTTTCATGCCATTGATTGAATTTGAGAAAAAATATAAAAATTAAATATACTATAAACAATTTAAAATAAGAATCAAATATTGCAAGCAACTGTTATTCACTCCGGTTCTCAACAATAAAGAAACATTTTGAAAATTCGAATTAAGTTGGTATATTCAGTTACCTATTGCTGCAAATATAAACGAGAAACAAAAACTTTTTTATATAAGACGAGTATATTTTCTTTTTTTTCTGGGATTAGATTAGAGCAGGAAAGTAATTTCTTGTAGGTACTGAGGTATCTTAACGTCCACGGGCAATGCGCGCCAATGTGCGTTTGCTACTTCGACCCACGCGCACTGTTCTGCACGTCACTTGTCTCTTCAAACTAACATCAAACCTGGGACATTATTTCATTAGAAAGCTTGCCAAACATACTCTTTTCATAGAAAATATTCTGTGTGATAAGGCGGCGAAATCTTTTTACGATCATATGTTTTCAAAAACTCACGCTCGACCGTAAAAAAAATACTTCACTGCCTTGGTGCACATTATGCTATTATGGAACGCTGTCAAAATTTTGGTCTTAGTTTCCGTAGTTATAAATTATTAATATTATTACATAATTATATAATTATTGTATTTCTTCCAACCAAATTTTCTGTTCAAAGGTTAAAAATGTAATAAAATAAAATAAAAATATAACATAATAAATTATAAATCTTAAATTAAAATTACATTTCCCAAATGAAATTCCCTATCATAAGCCCAAAATTATTTTTTATCAGAAAATTCTCTATCCCAATGTCTGAGCAATAATTCTTTTAAAAATGACCTCTACAAAAGTGAAAAGCATAATTCTTTATGGAAATTTTCTGTTAAAAAGCTTAAATATAATTTTTTAAAGAAATTTTTTATTTTAATTGACATAATTATATTTCTTTTTACCAGTGTTAAACTAAAAATTACATTTCATAACTAAGATTTTTTGTCCCAGCTCAAAATTATAATTGTTCCATAGTAAAAAATGATAATTCTTCATATAGATTCCCTGTACTGATTTCAGAATTACACTACAAACTCGGTTAAAGTACAGTTCTAAAAGTTGCCTGAAAATAGCCTTGATCCTGAATCGGGTTTTTTCCAAACGTTAGCAGTCAGGGCCGTATGAACCATTTCTGTTGGATTTTTTCGGTTGAAAAAATATTTTTTTTAAACTTTATCTATTTTCTTGTCTAATACATATAATAATTTTAACTCAAAGTAAAACTACAATGTCAGGAATCCGTTATACGTAAAAATAATGTTTTTAAAGCTTATTATTCTGGGGACGGGATTGAATTGAAAAAAATGAGCTACCGAGAGACCGCATGACCAGGTAGGGTCTGGAACGAAAAATCTCTCTGTCTCTCTTTTACTTTTTTCTTTTTTCCTTTCTCCTTTCCCTTTTTCCTTTTTTTTTGAAAAGTAAAGGCGTATAGAAAAGGGGAAAGCGGTAAAAAGGAAAGTTGAAAGGAAAAACGAAAAAGGGAAAAGGAAAGGGGTGAGGGAAAGAGGAAACGGAAAGTGTAAAGAAAAATAATTTGAAAGAAAAGAAAAAAAGGAAATAAAAAAAGGAAAAAGAAAAAAGGAAAAGGAAAGAAAGAGACAAAGTGATTTCTCGTACCAAAACCTGCCCCGTGATGCATTCATGATGATTCCTCACAAAAAATTTTAAAGATTATCCATCAAAGTTTCACTTCTGCCGTGTGGCTTTACTTCAACACACTTTTTCTTCTTGCTTACTTACTTTAAACGTTTGCAGTCTCTTTTTCCAGATTTTTTGGACAATTATATAAGAGCAGCCTCCAAAACAATATCATTACTTGTTCTTGACGATTTTCTGTTCTAGTATTCATAATTTTAAACCTTATTGTTACAATTGGCTTCGCAAGCTAACACGCTGTTTCTTATTATCCTTCGACATTTAAAAAAATTGTAACACAACCGAAATCAAGACATCTCGCTAAACACTGACAAAAAACTGACGCGTATGCTGACTGCTGATCGAATTATCCACTGAGGGTACTGCCCGGCTTTTGTCGCTCCCCTACTGGGGGCGACGTATTATTAACAACCTTCTCTTGACCTCGCTAGGTGAAAAGCCGCTTGGAACAGCAGTTGTAAGGAATTACTAACGCGAAAATTCCCTAACCAAGTTTTCGGTGTACATTTTTTAATATTAAAGTCATTGTTCTTAACTTGGAATTACAATTTGTTCATGAAAATTTTTGCCTGAATGGTCGCACATCGTGCGAAGCTTGGATAAGAAAAAGCAGTTTACTTGAAAATATTGTAAAACTATCAAAACCTCTACGATTAAAGTGATTGTTACATTGGTTTTTATTTTAGATTAAAAAGAATGTTTATTTACTTAAAGCTCTATGGGCTTTAATTATATTCATCCATTTGCTAAGAACTATATATATATATATATATATATATATATATATATATATATACTATAACAGAAAAAGGGTTAACAACCACTGCGTGACCCTACTGGGAGCAACTG
>JAUELO010445786.1:0-23751 GCA_032357855.1 Amphibolips quercusostensackenii | reverse complement strand
CTGATATCTTTTGAAATATTTAAAGTCATTAAAAATCTTTGAAATCTCTGTGAAATGTTTGAAATCTTTAAAAATCTGTAAAATTATTTAAAGTCTCTAAAATCTTTCAAATTTATGTGTGGTTTTTCAGCACTTTCCAAATATTAAAAATCTTTGGAAAATCCTTGCAATGTTAGAAATCTTTTAAACTCTTTCAAATATTTGAAATTTAATCAATTCTTTTGAAATCTTGATAATTATTAAAAATCATTGAAATTCTTGTGTCATGATTTTTTAAATTATCTTACCATTGTATGAATTCCAAGGACTTGAAGTTAACTCCATGCGTGTAGCCATAAATGTAATAGGAGAGGAAGGAGCACAACAAATCTTCCAAGATGTTTCTTGGTCTCCAGGTTTTTTTCTCCATCAAAAAATTGCGCGAGTGGCAGCTTCATCGAACAGAGAATTTTCTGTAAATAGGAACAAAATTTTATAATAAGAAAAATACCGCGCGATTGATAGAAATGTCTAATACAGAATTTTAGGCTTATGAAAAACGAACCTTTCACAATAAGAATTGGTCGATCAAATAAAAAAAAATTTAAAGACTCTTAAAGAAATAATAGAATTCGAGATATTTTATAAGAATTTAACCTGAATGAAAAGCAATTCAAATCTCTTCAAATTTTTAAAACCCTGCTAAATTCTATTTAAGAAGTAACAAATGGCTACGAAACAAATCAAAAGGATTTAAATGAAATGGAAATAATTTAAAAAGTCTAAAGAAGAAATCCATTGATTTCAGTCAAATTTAAATAAATTTAGAAAAATTTAAGGAAAATTTGATAGACTTGATGAAATTCATAACAAAATAAAGATAAATTTTAAAACAATCAAGTTAATTAAAAAAAATCCAACAAAAAAATGCATTAGTTTGAGTAAGTTGCAAATAAGTTAAGAAAAATTAAAAAGAATTTAAAAGAATTTAATGAAATTTTTGATAATTTAAGATGAGTTTTAAGGATTTTAAGAGTGAGCAAATTCTTTAATATTCACTAAGATACAATAAAATCTCGTACCATTCTATCGGATCTGATTATATTTCCTAAAATCCTGGAAAATTTATAAAAACTTCCAAAATATTTCAAGCACTATGAAATCCCTTCAAATTGAAAAAAATAATTATTAAATTTCTACAAACATTTAAAAATTTCCGAAAATATTAAAAATTTTTTTTGAAATGTGTTGATATCCCTTGAAACTTTTGAAAGCTCTTAAAAATTCTTCAAAGTTATTAAAAATATCCTAAAATCTAAAAACTTCCTACAGATTATTTAAATCTATTAACAATTTATCGAAATCTTTAAAAATACCCTAAAATATTTTTAATTAATTTGAGACAATTTAGAAATAGGCACAAAATATATATTGAATAATGATTAACACATGCAGCCCTGATTATTTTTGTAGTTACTTTTTACAATTATTTTTCATTTTCACAATATAATGATAAATAATCAGGAGCACGCTTGAAGCCTTCGAGAGCCAACATCAGAGGAAGAACGAGGGAAGATGCGGCTCCGTAATTGAATTTCGTCCTTTCTCCAATGCATGCTTTCGAATTATAAAAATACTTTTAAAGAAATTTGTGTTCTTACCTATGATTATTCATTATATGGATTTAAAATATATTTTGCATTCGTTCATGCCAGCGCAGAAAATAGCATGCTCCGGATGGCTGTGAGTGAAGATGCTTGCTTACAATAGCAGCGACGCAACAACGTGACATTAATGTAGTGCGTACATCACAGTTATATTATAACTATTATGGGCATACTAAATTCACTTACCGTGTGATGAGTACTGCTGCTTATCCTCTTCACTGGTTCTAGCACTGCACTTTGTTTCAGTAAAAAAACAACTCACTACTATTTTCTTTCACTGCACTTGCAATAATATTTCTGAATTTCATAGACGCTACGATTAGGTTATGGTTCACTCCGCTCTCCTTTAATAACCATGGTGACAGCGCATGCGCGCTTTACTGCGCATTACCGTTTGCTTCTTGATTTGAACATTTTCCATACCAGTGTATGGAACTCTTGCAAGGATATGAAAAATCTTCAAGCGAGTTATGAAACATCTTCATACTTGTATGGGATATTCAAAAGTATAGAAAAAGTGCCATACTATCATATGGAAAAATTAAAATTATTTTTTACAGTGTAGCTTTGGATTCAATCTCTGAAGTTCCTGCTTTGTTCTAGTTAATAATTGTATGGTATTAACTTGATGAGCACATTGCTTCCTTACTGGATCAACAAGCAAATGTATTTGCTTCTTCATGAAGGCTGCATTATTGTTTTTTTTATATTTAAATTTAATAAATGAAATATTTTAAAATATAATATTAGTTGGTGCTTGGACTCCCCAACCACTATAAAAATATAGAAATAAGTTTAGGTCAATCAATTTATCTTAGACTTAGGAGCGTTGTTTGTTCTTGAATAAACTTTAAATTATGTTACTAAAAAAATTTCACAGTAAAAAGCACTTAATTATAACATTGTCTTAGACATTATAAATTGTTACCATCTTGATGCTCCTTCTATAAAGAAGAAATGATGCGATAAATTGAAATTAAAAAAAAAATACACACTGTTAGAGATGTATCAAATTTTGGTTATTGTTTATTAACGTAGCCCTTATTTTTTAAAATCATATTTTTCATTTCTTTCACTTATTTTGGTGTAAATGACAGAATAAATGATCTTCTTTAAATATTAAATATCAAACCGTAAATATGAAAGATTATCTTCAAGAACATGAACTTTCCCATTGATTAAACATAGAAAAAAAAGCTATATGATATTAATGAGTAACTTAAACACGAAAATATAATAATAACTTAACTCAAAATACATCAAATTCTTTAAAATACAACAGAGAATAAGAATCAGCTATGATTTTCGATATTATACAATTTTGAGACCATATAATGAAGCCCCAAAGAATACCCCATAAGTGCTAATTGGAAGTTTTACGTAATATTGGTGTGAATGATTACACTAAACAAATATTTTTTGCAAAAATAATTATAAAATGTACAATTTTTTTATTTCGACTCAATTCTTAACTAATTTGGCATTGTTTAAACAATTTTATTTTCAGAAGCAATTAATTTCTGGTAAAAGTCGCAACATGGCTTTAATAGGTGTTATAAATCGTATAATAAATGTAAACAATGTTCGTTGAAAAAAAATAGAAGAAAAGTATTTCTTTGACAATTTTTCAAAAACCCTGGATAATTTGATTAACCTTTCTGTTTAACAATGTTTTCCTTATTTTGTCATCATATTTTAAATTGTTTGAACAACATCTCTATTTCTCAATACCTCTATTTAGAAAGAAAGAGATCAATTCGTAGTGTTTCAAAACATTTTCAACAAATTTGGATGTATCTAGTTTTTCCGCACTTTAAATTATTTAACTAATTTTTGTAGTTTTGAAACTATTAAAAAAGTTGAAATTATTTGAATGTCATTTATACGTATATGTTACTTATGTATATGTTATCAAAGTAATGTGCATAATAAGTAAATAAATTTATGACTTTCATTCCGTGGAAAAAAATCATTTTTTATATTACTATTTACACACTCATAAAGAAAAGAAGTAATCAAACAATTTTAAATTGTTTGAACAAAGAAAAATCGTTTTTTAAACTAAGGAGTACATTTATTAATCAAATATATCATAATAATTTAAAAATTCCTAAAAAAATTGCTAAAGAAATATGTTCTTCATCAATGAGCTACATATTTAAACATACGAGTATTGTTAACCAATTTATAAATTAATAAAATAAATAATATCTTCATTGACAGTTATCATACTCATTATAGCTTCTATAATATATACCAATTTTCATTTTCTATATAAAAAATTAATTGTTCAAGGAATCAAAATTGAAAAAAAAAAAATTTCAGGAAAACTATGTTCATGTTACAAGATATTCAAATCTTAAAAGTTTTGAAGAGATTTGGAACAAATTTTTAACTTGAAAAAATTTCTGACAATTAAAGAAATGCGAATTTGTAGAGATTTTAGAAAAACAACTTTTAAAGAATTTTGAAAGGTTTTAAATAAAAGTATTCTTACGATTTCTAGAAAATTTTTTCATAATTTTTTATTTCTAAAAATTAATTTTTGAAGAAAATTAAAAAGATTTTAATTATGCAAGTTTATACAATTCCCGAAAAAATTCAAAAAAGTTTAAGATATTTATAAATTTTTAAGAGATTAAAAAATAATTTTAAAAAATTTAGGAAAAATCTGAAAAAAATTAGTTCGTCGAAGAGTTTGAATAAATATTTCAATATTTCTTAATAATTTCAAGGGGCTACAAGAGAATGAAAATATTTCCTTGAGAGTCCTAGGAAAATTAAAAATGATGTTTTATTTTGACAAATTGATTTTTAAAGACAATTTAACAAGATTTCGAGGCATTCTTTCTTATTTTAAAAGATTTTTCGAAATTTTAGCAAAAAATTGTTTTAAATACTTTGTAACCTGGCTCGATTTTTTTCTAATTTTTTGTGGTTTCCTGTAAAATAAAAAGATAGAATAAAAAATTTGTTATAATCATTTTCGACACATGTGAAATCTTCAAAAATCTTTTTAAATTTTTGCGACATTCTTAGAAAAAGTATATTTATACAAACATTAAACAAATGAATAAATAAATATAAACTAGGAAATAAATGGTTATCTATCAGAAATTTTTATCTAGTAAAAGAAATTATTTTTTCTCTTTATTTATAATTAAATTGAAAATTTTACTTTTCTGACTAAAAAAAGTTTTTTTGGTTATAAATTAAACTATATTATTGAAAACTCTTTTTTTTTTGTTTGCAAATTCATTTCTGTTGGCTACAAATTCAATAATAATTTGTTAAAATACAATTGTTTGATTAAAAATTTATTTTTATTGATTGAAAATTTTTCTACTTAGTGAAAGACTAAACACCTTGTAAAGAAATTTACTTTTTTGGTAAAAGATTCATTACTTAAATTAAAAAATATATTTATTTGATTCTGAGTGTAACTCATTAATTTGTTAATTTGCTAATTGTTAATTTTTTCAACTTGTTAATTTGAATTTTTTTAAATGTAACTGTTTTTGATTTAAAATTGAAACCTTTTTTGATTTGAACTTCTTTGTTGAAAATTTATTTGTTTGGTTGAAGATTTATAATTTTATTTTTTTAGTTATGTCTTGGGTTTACAGGGTAATTATTTTGTTGAAAATTTTTTTTTTTTTGAGTTAAAATTACTCTTTCTAGTAAAAAATTCATTTAATTGATAGAAAATTTAGCCATTTGGCTAAAAGCAACTGTATAGTTAAAAATTCATATTTTAGAGTAAAAAAATGTAGTTGTTTTGTAGAAAATTCGTCTCCTGTGGAAAACATGTCATCTTCTTTGATATGATATTTTGTGGAAAATTGTTTTTTTTTTTTGAAAAATTGCAACTGTTTTTTTTAAATTTTAAATTTAGCATTTTTTTGGCTGGAATATTATTACTGCATCACATTTTTTAATTGAAAATTCATCTTTTTTAGTGAAAATTGAATTATTTCGTTAAAAATAAATTTTTTATTGAAATTTTGATTTTACATATCAGGAATTAGAAAATCTTTTTGATTTTTTATAAGAATCTTAGGTAAAATATAAGTATAAAACCATAAGAAAAAATAAATCTAATCAATAGCTATTCAGAAGTTTTATTTTGTATCGAAAATTATTTTTCCATTAAAATATTTTTGGATATTTTTTATTTTTCATTGATGATCCTAGTTTGAGAAACAAAAGCTGGGTCTAAAAGCGCAAGTCATTTGTAAAGAAGCTATCGCCTTTTTCAAAGCTGATTTATTGCAAATTCTTTTATTAGCGCCCTAATGCACAGGCGGAGACCAACATTATTGCTTTTGGTTTGGTGGAACGTTAGTTATGGCGTAGCGGTTTCGAGTGTTTCGTCGGTTCGTTTGCTTCTGACGCTTTGTACAATAGTGCCGGAACCACAAGTCGATGTGATGAAGCTACGTCTACTTAATAAGAGTCATGAATAATACTTTTAATTAGATGTGATAAAAAATTAAAAAAAACCCTTAACCCTTTTTATGACAATTTTTTTAAAATTTATGGGCTAGTTCTCGCGCTTCGCGCTCGATAATATATTTATAATGCGCTTCGCGCTCGGTAATGTATTCACCTCGCGCTCCGTGCCCGACCTTTGCGCTTCCCCCACATTCGTGCACAGACTCCTTGAAACTAAAGGTCAAAGCATCGACAACTGTAATCTGGTAATTGTGAACTCTCTTTTGTTAAAGCTCCTTAGGCCTTAAAGAACACATTCTCATCATGTATCTCGTGCTTCGCACTCGATTTTGTACCAAATGAGAACTTTTCTACATTATGTAACAGTGTTACATCAACTGTATATTGAATTGAATTAAATTTTGGATGAACAACTTTTGTTGATTATTTTTTTTTTTTGTACCTCGCGTCGTTTTTTCAAAAAAATTATTTTTAAAATATTTTTATTATTACTTTTCACGATTAAAAAAACTACTTATACTATAAAAAGCGAGTAATTAAAAATGTTGAGCTCTTTTTTGGGTGAACAACTTTTTTAAATCATTTATTTTCTTAGCTTATGTCGTTTATTCAAAAATTAATTTTTTTATTTTCATTTTTGTTTTTTGCGAATAAAAGATAAACTATGTATCTGTTGAAAAAGTGAATTATAACAAATTTGTGTTTTTTCGTAAGAGTGTACTCTTAAAAAATGATAGGTAACAGTTTTGTAGCTCTTATTTTTGAACAAAAACTTTTGTTTAATTGTTTTTTTCGTATTTTGTGGCGTTTGTTTGAAAAATTTTTATTTTTCATTTTAATTTTGTTTTTTTTTTGCGAATAAAAAAACTGCGCGTCCTATCAATAAATAATCGATAAAAAGTTTATAGATCTTTTTGAGAATTTAAGTTTTGTAAGTTTTTTTTGTACCTTGTGTTGTTTCTCCAAAAATTTGATTTTTTTATTTTTTATGTTATTTTTCCCGATTAAAACAAAAACTGCGCGTCCCATAAAAAAATAATTAGTGAAGAATTTGCAGCTATTTTGGAGGTAATAACTTTAGTCCAATTGTTTGCTTCGCAGCTTGGGTTGTTTGCTTAAAAAAAATTTATTTCTTATTTTTTATGTCGTTCTTTACAAAAAAAAAAAAATTGCGCGTCTTATCAAAAAATAAATAATAATACATGTATATATCTTTTCAAGCGTACAAGTTTCGTTGATTACTTTTTTTTGTACCTTGCGTTGTTTTTCCAAAAAATTTTACTTTTTATTTTTAATGTTATCTTTCACAATTAAAACAAAAATTGTGCATTCTATTCAAAATTGATAAAAAACAAATTTGTAGCTCTTTTTACTGTAATTGTCTTTCGTCAAATGGCTTTTTTCGTAGCTTGTGTCATTTGTTGAAAAAATTTTATTTTTTTGTTTTGGATGTTTTTTTACGATTAAAATAAAAACCAAGCGTTCTTTGAAAAAGTGAATTATAAAAAATGTGTAGATCTTTTTTAAGTGTAAAAGTTTTGTCAATGAACTTTTTTTCGCACCTTGCGTCGTTTTTCCAAAAATGTAATTTTTTTATTTCGATTGTTATTTTCCACAACTACAACATGAAATACGCATTCTTTCGAAAAATGATAAGTGACAATTTTGCAGCTCTTTTTTTTGGAAAAAAAATTTTTTTTTTATTGTTTTTTTCGTATCTTGTGTTGTTTTTCATAAATAAAAAAAACTGCGCGTCCTATCAAAAAATAATGAATAAAAAATTCACAAATCTTTTTTAATTGTTTAAGTTTTTTCTACCTTGCGCTGTTTTTCCAAAATTGTAATTTTTTATTTTTGATGTTATTTTTCACGATTTAAACAAAAACTACGCATTTTATCAAAAAATGATAAATGGAAAACTTGTAGATTGTTTTAGGATTAATAACTTTCATTAGTATGCTTTTTTCTTAGCCTGTGTCGTTTGTTCAAAAATTTTAATTTTTTTATTTTAAATGTTATTTTTTACGCATAGAAGGAAAACTACGCGCCCTATCAACAAAAAAATTATAACTAATTTGTAGAACTTTTTTAGGTGCAAAATTTTCGTAGAATTATTTTTTGTCGTATCTTGCATGGTTTTACCGCAAAACGGAATCTTTTATTTTTTATTATCATTTGAGCGGTCAAAATTTCAATTTTTGATTTTTTAAGGAAATTCAAGAAGATGTGATGATGTTCTAGTAGGGCTCTCAACAATCAACGTCCTTCTTGTTCTAAATTTTTTTCATATCGTGCGTCGTTCAGCCTAAAAACGTCATTTTCCTTTGTTTTTTTAAATTTTTCAAATGCTGTAACTCTAGTAATTTTTTTTAATCAAAAGAATTCATTAGGTAAATATTTCGGCTTTCTATTTACTGATAATAGCCGTACATTAAATTAAAATATTCGGTTGATAATTAACATCTATGTTGCAAACTCATTTTTTTTTAATTTGTCTTTTTAGGCTGAAAATTCAACTATTTTCTTAAAAACTGCAACTATTAGGTAGAAAATTAACTTTCTGATGTAAATTCCTATTTTTCGGTTGAAAATTAATGTTTTTTTAAAAAGTTCTTTTTTTTGTGTTAATGTTTTCACTTTTTTGTTAAAAATTAAGTTCTTTATCACATGTTCATACGCGTAGTTTGAAAATTTAACTGTTTTATAGAAAATTTGTCATTTTGGCTTGCAAATTTGAGTTTAATATAAAATTTCACTATTTGCACATATTTAGTGAAAAATTTAACTTTTTTGTTTAAAATTCATATTTTCGAGTTGAAAATTGAGTTTCTTTGTAAAAAAATTTTTTTGTGTTCTTCATTTAATTTTTGCAGTTATTAAAATTAACTTTTTGAACAAAATTTATACGCGTGGTTCGAAAATTTCAACTGAAAAATATTTTTTAACTAAGGAAGATCAATTCTCAATTGTGCAGTTGAATTTCATTTTCAACAGGAAAAAGGGAATTTTTAAAAAATGAGTTGAACTTTTGAACAAGTGTTTGAATTTTTGACCATATAGATGAAATTTAACTAAAAAAGATAAATTTTCAACCAAAAATGAAATAAATAGATTTTTAGTAAAAGAAATTAAGGTTTAATAAAAAAAATCAATTAAATAGCAACATTTTCAACCAAAAGATGATTTTTAAATTAAAATAAGCAATCTTTGAACCAATAAAATAAGTATTCAACAAAGGTGTTCAGCTTTTAACTGCTATATACCCAAAAACCCAATTATCAACAAAACAGTTAAACTTTCAACTAAAAAGAATAACCAATTCTCAACCAAAAATATAATTGTAGACTTTTCATCACAAAACAATTAACTTTAACCAAAAAATAATATAATTTTTAGTCAAAGATACAAAATTTTTATGAAAAAAGAATTATTATTAACTCAAACGTTGAATATTCATCTGGAGTAGTTAAATTATCAGGTAAA
Source organism: Amphibolips quercusostensackenii (assembly GCA_032357855.1). Classification (NCBI taxonomy): domain Eukaryota; kingdom Metazoa; phylum Arthropoda; class Insecta; order Hymenoptera; family Cynipidae; genus Amphibolips; species Amphibolips quercusostensackenii. Next base: position 14,167 of record JAUELO010445786.1, on the reverse strand, counting down.
AAAAGTTAATTATCTAGCAAGAAACTGAAAATTCTACAAAAATTGTTCAATTTTTACAAAAAAGACCATTTTTTATACTATTTAATTTTTAACCAAAAAGAATTTATTTTCAAAAAGACGAATTTTCAAGAAAATGCACAAATTTCCATCCAAAAGTGAAATAGTTAAATCATCAGGTAAAAAAATTTACTATTTAAAAGTAAACTGAACTTTCAATAAAATAGGTTAATTTTCACCAAAAATATAAATTTCTTACCAATATGATAAATCTTCAATGAAGAAAATGAATTTTCAAAAGGATTCAATTTTCAACCAAGTAGTTGAATTTTTAACAAGAAAAATAATTTTCTACCAAAAAAGATGAAATTTCAACAAGAAACATAAATTTTTAACCAAAAAATAAAAAAGCTGAAATCCTGTTAAAAAAATGAATCTGTAAAAAAATGTATTTTTAATAAAAATGTTTAACTTTAAACTAATAGTGGAATTTTCAACAAAATAGGATAATTTTCTACCAAAAAAAAAGATTTTTTAAACTATGGTCATTAAATTTCAAAAAAATAGTTAAATTTTGGAATAAAACATAAATGTTAAACAAAAAATGGAACCGTTGAATTTTTAGTTAAAAATTGAAAAAGCACGAGAAAAACTAGTTTTTAATTAAGTATTGTAATTTTCAGCTGAAGAGATGATTTTTTATGTAAAGTGATCAATTTTAAAATAACAATAATTAATTTCTAAAACTGAAAATGAACCAAATTATTGAATAATTAACTAAAAACATAAATATTTATTTAAATAGGTGACTTTTTAGCTAATGAAGATTAATAATTGATCTTTTTTAACTTAAAAAATATAAATTTCCTATCAAAAATGAAATGGCTGAATTATCATTTGAAAAAAATTAATGTTTAACTACAGGAAAATTCATTTTTTAACAACAAGCTTCAACCTTCAACCTACCTTTTGCTTCTTTAACAAAAATATATAAACTTTCTACCAAAATATGAACTATAAAATACGATTTTTTAAAAACTGTTAAATTTTTTACGAAAAATAATTTCTAATAGAATTTTTAAATTTTTAACAAAATAATTCTAATTTTTATCCAAGTAATTATGTTAATATAATTATAATTTAAAATTAAATCAATAAAAATACTTAATTTAATGTAATAAAATGTGTCCTCTTGGATAGATGTAATTGTTTACGGCTTCTCGTTCGTTTACCAAAGTTGAGCAGCACGTTTCTCGTTAAAAATCGGATGGGGGCCTTCGTATTACAAAATGCTAATTTTTAATATACTAATTGTTTCTGCAGTAAGTATTTTTGATACACTTGAAAAAAAAAATTTTTTGAATTAAAGAAAGCTAGTGCCGAATACATCTAATAATTTTTTTTTCGATCGAAGAAAATTATTCTTCTTTAAAAACTAATTTTTTTAAAAAAAGGGAGACTCCAATAGAGAGAAAATGCATGGGCAGTAAGTTAGAAAGAGAAAGAGTTTTCTTCATCAAGACCCTGGTTAGTCGCGCGTGAATTCGTGCAGTCTCGTAGTCGTGCGTGGTCGTGCAGTCGTGTGGTCGCGTGTCGTGCGGCATTGTGTCCGTGCGGTCGTGCAGCTAGACGGTTTTTTTAATTCACTTCCGTTTCAAAAGAATTTTTATTTCTAAAATCATTTTTGTTGTAAGAAAAATTGGTTTTGGCAAAAATAATTTTTTTTTGGACGAATTCACTACATTTCTTTGATTCAAGTAATCTTATTTCTAAGCGTACGATGAGAAAAATCAATGGTACTTGTTAATGGCGGAGTACCAGTGCATTATATTTATTGGGTAAATGTATAAGACTGGTGCCAATATCAAAGCGTTACCGTCCTTGATGTTATTTTACAGCTACTTTTATATGAAATCGATGCAATCGAAACTGTAAATAGAGCGCGTCTTTGCGAGAATAAAAATTCCGATAAGTATCTCTGAGACGCTATTAGAGGCTGATTGCATTTTTGCTTTAATATATTTTTCTTAGTTTTATAAATATATAAATTATTGAGGATAAAATAACTGTTTACAGCAGTAAGAATAAAATTTCATTGTTCTAGTTGAAAATGTATCTGTTTTTATGAAAATTAAACTGTTTTTCGTTAAAAGTTTATTCTTTTTTTATGAGGAGTATACTTTTATATTTTTCATTGAGAATTTTATTATTATTGAAATAAAATAGAATAGTAAAATTTTCAGATCAAAAAGTTAATTTTCAACACAAAAAAATATTTTTTAACAAAAAAGTGGCATTTTCGAAGAGAAGAATGAGTTTTTCAACAAAGAAGTTTAACTTTCAACTAAGCAGCTAAATTTTCGACAAAAATGTTGAATTTTTGAATAAAAAAAATAAATATCTAAAAAAAAATATTTATGAAGTGGTCGCTTTTTTCATCAAATAGTAGAATTATAACTAAAAAAATTCACCACCTGAAAAAAAAAATTTTTCAACTAAACAGCTGAATTTTCAATCAAAAATATTCATTTTCGATCTTTAACCAAAATAATTCAATTTTTAAAAAAAAGCGAAATTTCAAACGAGTGGATGAATTTTCAAACCAGGAGATAGATTTTTAACAAAGCAGATTAATTTGCTACCAAAAAATAATAATTTGTGAACGCAAACGATCAATTTCCAACCAAGTAGTCAAATTTTTATCCATAAAAGTAACCAGAAAACTATACAAATATACTTTTAAGCATAAAATTAATAGTTAATCATCTTATTGAAAAAACTAATTTTCAACCAAAAAACAAATTTCCAACTAGAAAGTTTAACTTTAAACCAAGACGTTATATTTTTAACCAAAAATGATGAAAAATCGACCAAAATATTAAAAATTCTAACTCAAAAATACGAATTTTCAACAAAACTGTTGAATTTTTAACCAAAAAGAGTAGCTTTCTAACAAAATTGTTAAATTTCTAAAAAAATAATTGAAATTTTTAAACAACTAATTAAATTTTCTAAGCAGAAATATTAATTCTCGATAAAAAATATAATAGTGAAATTTTCATGAAAAAGAATCAATTTTTAACTAAAAACGGTTTAATTTTCACTAAATGAGATAAATTTATTAACAAAAATACTGAATTTTAAATTTTATTAGTTCGACTTTCAGTTTCAAAAATTTATTTCCTACAAAAAAATGCGAATTTTCAATAAAAAAGTTCAATTTACAGTAAAGAGATGAATTTCGAACTAAAATAATAAATTAAAAAAAAAAAATTACCAATAAAATAGATAAACTTTCAACAACAAAAATAAATTGTCAACCAAGAAGATTAATTTTCTACCAAAAAGATAAATTTTCAACAAAAAAAAATCAATTTTTAATAACAACAAATTAATTTTTAGCCTAATAGTTTATTTTCAGCCAAAAAAACAATAAATAGTTTAATTTTTAGCCAAGGATGAGAAATTTTAAGTTGGATAGTTAAATTATGAAGTAAAAAAATGTGTTATCTAGGAAAAAAATGAAGTTTTGAAAAAATAGGTAAATTTTCTCCAAAAATATAAATTTTTAACTAACATAATGAATCTTAAATGAAAAAGAAGATATTTCAGTAAAAGGATTTGAATATAAACCAAGTAGTTAAGTTTGGAAAAAGGGAAATAACTTTTTACCAAAAGAGATAAGTTTTGCAAAGAAATATAAACTTTCAATCAAAGTGTTTAATATTTAACTAAAGAACATACATTTTTAACTAAATAATTATTTTTTAAAATTAAAAAGGAAAAATTTTTTGCAAAAAGACGAATTTTGAAAAAAATACGTAAATTTTCAACTAGATAGTTAAATTTCTATTTAAGAAAAATTTTTAACCAAATAGTTAAATTTTTAACTAAAAAATATAAATTTTCAAAAAAATTAAAAAAATGAAATACACTCAACTCCCAATACAAGCTCCTGAATCGAGAAAATCCAAGTGTTAACAGGAAGATTGCATGCATAATTTTGGTTGAATTTGGACGCATGACGCAACCTGATGCAACTAGTGCGCTGAGAGTTCGTCCCTTATGCTGTTTGTTCACGCTTGATTGAGCATTTCCTCCCTATCAGACTTCGCGACTCCTCTTATCGAGAAACTGCGAAGGCCATCAATTCTAGAAATATCGTAAACCGCAGGTTCTTATATCGGGAGTTAAGTGTAGCTAATTTTTCTGTTAAAAAATTAATGTTTAACTACGGAAAAACGATTTTTTAACAAGCGAGTTCAACATTTAGCCGAATCTTTGAAATTACAACAACAAAACTTATCTTCAAAAAGAAGAATATTCAACCAAATGGTTAAATTTTTAAATAAAAACACATTAATTTTAAACAAAAATGATTATTCTTTAGCCAATGAAAAATAATTGTTGACACTGAAGCTTAAACAAGTTATTAAATATTTCACTGAAAAACATAAATTTTCAAATAACCTGTTTGTATTTTAATTTCAAAAAAAAATTTTCCACCACAATATCAACCAAAAAATACGATTTTTCAACAAAACTGTTGAATTTTCAACGGATAATAATTTTCACAACGCCGCGTCCGAAAGTTCGGCTTCCAACGCCCGTGTAGCGCTTCGCAAGTGACCGATCGCAGACTACTTCACTTTCCTCCCGCTACGTCATCTACTTTCTGCCCTAAGGAAGAAAGTGAGTTTTAGTCCTTCTTTCGATAGATAGGTCAGCGAGCGACGACTTTAAGTTGAGCAGTCTGATCTATTGGGCATGTGTCTACCAAAACTTAAAAAAATTTTCAGTTTAAAAAATTTTGAAAATTTTCAGTTTCAAAAATTATAAGATTTTTTTTGGAATTGATAAAATTTTTAGTGAATTTAAAAAAATTTTCGGCAATTTTGAAAACTTTTGGAAGTTTGAAAATTTTTTAAATAATTAGTTTTTTTAAATTAAAATTTTCCTTTAAATTGTGAAATTCGCATGCATTTTTGGAAAATTAAAAAAAAAAATTTTCAATTTAAAAATTTTTTTTTTAATTTTTAAAATTTTTTGGATGTTTGAAAAATTTTTAAACTATTAAAATTTTTGGAAACTTTAACAAAGTTAAAAAATTTTTAAATTTTTGAAAATTTTTTAATTTTTTGGAAGTTTGTAAATAATTAAAATTTTGGAAATTTTTGGAATTTTTGGACATTCTTTGATAGCTTCATATTTTTTTTAAAAAGTTTGGAAATCATTAAAATTTTTGGAAATTTTTGGAATTTGGCAAATTGTGAAAAATTTTTAGAATTGTTTGAAAAAATTTGAAATAATTAAAATTTTTAAAAATTTAAAAAAATTTTAAGTTTCAAAATTTTTTGAAAATTTTAGAAATTATCACCATTTTTGAAAATTTTGAAAAATTTTTGAAATTTTTGGAAAGTTTCAAATTTTTTATAATTTTTTGAAATTTTTAAAAATTTGGAAATTTTTTGAAAGTTTAGAAATTATAAAAATTTTTGGAAATTTTTGACAATTTTGCAAATTGTGAAAAATTTTGGAAATTTTTGGAAATTTTGAAATTTCTGGAAACTGCAAAATTTTGGAAATTTTTGAAAAGTTTAGAAATTTTTAAAATTTTTAAAATTTTTTGAAACTTTTGTGGATTTTTTGGAAGTTTAAAGATTTTTGAAATCATCAAAATTTTTGGAAACTTTAAAAAAGTTTAAAAAATTTGGAAATTTTTTGAAATTTTGTAAATTTTTGGAAAGTTTCAAATTTTTTTAATTTTTGGGAATTATGGAAATTTAAAAGAATTTTGAAATTTTTTGAAAGTTTGTAAATTATTAAAATTTTTATAAACTGAAAATGTTGCAAATTGTGAAAAATTTTTGAATTTTTTTGAAATTTAGAAAAATTTTGGAAATTTTGACAATTATTAAAATTTCTGGAAACTGTAAATTTTTCGAAATTTTAAGATTTTTTTACAAGTCCAGAAATTATTAAAATTTTGAAAATTATTAAAATTTTGAAAATTTTTTGATATTTAAAAATTTTTTTAAATGGTTTGGAAATTACTAAAAAATTTTGAAATTTTTAAAAATTTTGCAAATTCTGAAAAATTTTAGAAATTTTTTAAAAAGTTTTGAAGTTATTAAAATTTTTGCAAATTTAAAAATTTTTTTTTAATTTTTGAAAATTTAAAAACTTTTTAAAATGTTTGAAAATTTTGAAATTTTTGAAAGTTTTTGCATGCCTTGCCTCTTTAGTTCTGTTAGCCTTTAGCTCTCCAACTGATCAGTTCTCAAAATTGGAAATGCTTAATTGAAAGTCAAAACCTTAAGTAGGCTTGCTGTGAAAAAAAGTATAAGTTTCAAGAAAATCGCTGCCTTTCTCCCTTTGTCGTTAATTCTTAACCAAAAATATTACAGAAGACTCTTTTAACAAAAAGAACAAAATTTTAACCAAAAATATTAGGATTTTTAATCATAGGTGGAATTCCTATAAAGAAAATGAATTTTCAACTAAAATGATGAATCTCTAAACTAGAATAGTTTAATTTTTAGCTAGAAAAGATTTTTTAGTGAAAAAAAATTGTATAATTAAATTTGATATTAGTTGAAATTCAATTTGATTCAATTAAAATTAAATTTGATCTGATTAAATCAAATAAAAATTTCAATATCTGCATATCAAATTTTGGGATCAAACTGATTGACTTGCTTTGATTAATCAAACTCAATTTAATTTGTCCGCTTGGATAGATGGAATTGTTTGAGGCTTCTCGTTCGATTACCAAAGTTAAGTAGCAGATTTCTGGTTGAAAATCAGATGGGAGTCGGCGCAGCGTATTAAAAAATATACTTATTTTTCAAAATAATCATTTCTGGATAATCTAGTGCTGAGAACGTCTAATTAAATTTTTTTGATCAAAGAAAATTTTTCTTGTTTTAAGAAGTAATGTTTTTCAAATAAAAAACTCGTTCTTGTTACTTGAAAAAGTTGTTTTGACCAAAAACATATTTTTTTGGATCAGAGTATTCAGGAATTTAGAGAATCAAAAAAGGTAAGAATATTCTAGGAATTCAGAAAATTCAGGATATTTGAAGCTTTTAGAGAATTTGGAAAATTCCAAATTTTTAAGGAATTCAGAATATTCAAGGATTTCAGGAACTCTGAAGAACTTAAAAGCACTCGAGAAAATTTAAAGAAATCAAAGAATTCGGAATATTTCAGGAATTAATAGGATTCAGAGAATTCAAAGAATTTCAGGAATTAACTATATGTAAGGAATTCAAAATATGTAAAGAATTAGGAAATTCAGAAAATCCGATACATGAAAAGAATTAAAGAAATTTAGGATATGCTAGGATTTCAGGAAATTTAAAGAAATAAAAGCTTCAGAAAATTAATGGAATTCAAAGATTTTTAATGAATTTATAGAATACACGAAAATCTAAATTTTCGAAAAATTAAGAAAATTTAAGAATTCAAAGGAATTCGGACAATTTTGGAACATTAGGAAAATTCAGAGACAAAGAATTCAGAATATTTTCGGAATTCAGGGGGTTTAGAGAATTCTAGGAATTTAAGAAATTCAGAATATTTCAGGAATTTGGGGTATTTACAGAATTTAAGAAATTTGAGGAATTATGAGAATTTAGAAAATTCAAGGAATTATAAGAATTTGCAATGTTCAAGCAATTTAGGATATTAAAGGATTTTAAGGAATTCAGGAAATTCTAGGAATTTTGTAACATTTAGGAAATTCTGGATATTGCAGAATTCAGTAAAATCAAAAATTTCAGAGGATTCAAGGAATTCAAAGATTTTCAGTAAGTCAGGGAATCTGCCAAGTTGTTATTGCTCTGAATATAAAATTCCTTATTTAGACAAAAAAAAAAAATATTTTTTTAATTTCAAGTTTTGAAATTTTTGAATTTTGAGTCTGGAAGGCTCTAAATTTAATTCTGTACCATTTTTTACTAATTTAAATTTAAAAACGTCAACTTGAAACGTTCTGAATTTGAGAATGGTCCATCTTCAAGTTGTAAAATTCATTTTTTGCCAGTTTTAGTTGACTATTAGTAAAATTATTTAAATTGGTAAGGCAAAGGTGATGAAATGTAACTGTAATGATAAATGCTCCAACTGCAAGAGTTTAATTTTTAACATGAATTTTTAAACAAATAGTTGAGTTTTCCTTAAAAAAAAAAAACATTTTTAACAAAAATGAATAGTTAAATTTTTAGTTAAAAAAATTAATGTTAAACCAAAAAAAAAACGAATTTTTAACAACAGATTTCATTTTCCAACCACGTAGTTTAATTTCAATAAATATATGTCTTCCGAAAAAGACAAATTTTCAACAAAACAAATGAATCTTCAACCAAATGGTTGAATTTTTAAGGTAAAAAGGTATCCTTCCTACCAAAAATTCCAACCTAAAAATAAGATTTATCAACGAAACTATTAGTTCTACAACCAAAAAAAAGAACCTTTTGAAAAAAAATAATTTAAAAAATAATAATTACAATTTTTGATATACTTATTAAATTTTCAACCAAAAAGATGAATTCTTAACCAAAAATATAACCAAAAAAGCGAATCTTCATCGAAAAAGAACAATTTATACTGATAGGATAAATTTTCAAATGAAATAAAGTAATGAATCTTTAACCAAAAAAATACATTTTCGGAAAAAGTATTTAACCAAGTATTAGAATTTTTAATTAAAAAAAAAATTTTTCCACGAAAATAATAAATTTTTAACAAAATTGATAATTTGTTTAAAAAATATATAAGTTGTTAATCAAAAATGATAAATTTTCAATTAATTAGTTGAATTTTTGATTTAAAAAAATTTAATTAAACCAAAAAATGCTAATGTTATTTTATGAATTTAATAAATTAAAAAAATTAATGTTAAACCAATATAAAAAATTCATTGCATTTTTACATTTGAAAAAATCTACTAAAACAATTAAATTTTTGATCTAAAAATACACAGTTTTAAATGAAAAAAATGGCTTTTTGAAAAAATTGTTAAATTTCCTTAGAAAATACTTATATTTTGATTAAATTTTTAAATTTTTAGTCAAAAAGATAAAATTCTTAATCAAAGATATGATAGCCGAGTTTGCAACCAAAAAGAAAAAACATTTTGAAAGAAACATGTTTTTAACCAAATAAGGTAACTTATCGACCATAAAATAAAACTTTCAACCCGCAAATATTAATTTTTAACAAGAAAATAATTTTCTTATTGAACTATTAACTTTCAACCCGCAAATACAAATTTCCAACAAAACAGTTGAACTTTACAGGAAAAAATAGCTATCCTACAAAATTGTTAAATTTACAGGAAAATAATTAAATTATTAAAAAAATAATAAGATTACTGACTAAAAAAAAAACATTTTAAAAATAATATAACAGAAAAGAATTTATAAAAAAACAATTAACTTTTAACTGGAAGTAGTTCAATTTCTAACAAAAAGATTAGTTTTCACAAATAATAATTCTTTAACTAAAAAAATAATCTTTAACTACAATAGTTTAATTATCAAGTGAAAAAGATTAATTATCTCAAAACAAAAATTAATTTTTTAAAATAATTTTAAATTCACATAATAAATCTTTAATACGAAAAATTTCTACAAACCGGTTCAACTCTCAACCAATTACTTGAATATTTAACTAAAGATACAAATTTTAATACCATTTTCCAAAAACACTGTTGAATTTTCAACGAATAATAATTTGTAATAAAATTGATGCATTTTTATTAAATAATTTAAAATTTTCACAATATCCAATTAAGAATAAAAAAATGTAAATTATGAAACAAATTATAAAAATAATTATAAAACAAAAAATATAATAGTAGACGTCTCAAACAAAAATAAATAATTTATAACCAAAAATAGTTGGATTTAAAAATCAAAGAGATAAAATTTCTATAAAAAAAATAAATCTTTAACTGAAATGATAAATCTTAAAGCTGAAATATTTAAATTTTTAGATACCGATACAGGTATTTTTTAACCAATCAGTTAGATTTCTAACTTTTTAAGCAAAAAAAGCGCATTGTTTGCAAAAAAATTAAATTTTTAATTCATAAATATAAATTTTCGGCAAAAAAGTATAACTTTTCAAGACAATAATCAGAATAAAATTTCATAAAAAAAAGTCAAAAGTAAAGCTTTGATAAGAGAAAAATTAACTTTCAACCAAAGATGTTAAATTTCCAGTTTAAAAAAATTAATTATCTATCGAAAAAGTAAAATTTACACAAAATATTTTAATTATAACCAAGAAATAAATGCATAATTAAAACGATTAGTCTTCAACAACAAAAATTAATTTTTAATAAAAAAGTTCCACTTTGAACCAAGTAGTTAAATAATTAATAAAGAAGAAACATATTTCACCAAGGAGAAAAACTTGAAACAAAATACATACATTTTTAATTATTAGAATTTTTAACTGGAAAAGGTCAATTTTGAAACCTATAATTTAATTTTCACTAAAAAAATATAAATTTACCACCAATAAGAGAATAGCTAATATCATTTGAATTTTTAAATAAAAAACATCAATTTGCATGGTTGGATTAAAAAAAAAAAATTACCAAGAAAGACGAATTTTTAACAAAACACGTAAATTATCAAACAAAGATTTGAATTTTTCCACTAATGTACACAAATTATGAAAAAAATATTTTAATTTCCAACGTCAAATGATGAATTCAAAACAAACTGAAAAGATAACATTTAAGAAAATGTCAACCAAAAAATATGATTTTACAAAAAACTGTTAAATTTTCAGCAAAAAATAATAACATGTTAATTATTGAACTCAATTTTCAACCAAAAAGAAGAATTCTGCACTCTCATTTTCAACGAAGCTAGATGAATTTACAATTAAAAATATAATAGTAGATTTTTCAGCTAGGGAGATAAAGTTGGATAAAACTGATGAATCTTTGAGTGAAATATTCCAATTTTTGGTGCAAAAGACTAAATTTCATCATGTTCTGATTTTCGTTTCTGTAAGATTTAGGAGCTTTCTAAAACCAACATGGAATGTTTTATAAAACTCTAAACTATTTTTTTCACCTTCAAAATGTTTTTAACTTCTTTAATTCATATAGTTCGACTATTTTTGAAACCTAGTGATTTTCGGAGAGAAAAAAATAAAATTTGCTATGAATATCAGTTTTTAAATTTCAATTTAGACGGGCATGACTATGATGTGTTATAAAAGCCTTTCATTAGTCAGAGCGCACGACTGTGGAGACTGGTCAAACGGCATTGGCCAATCAAGTATTTAAAAAAAAAACCCAGGAGGACGAAAAGCCAAATCGAATTAGTATTATATCCATTATGCCTATTGATGTTATCAGGGTTTTTTAAGATCTTGATTGCTTTTCTATGTTCTCTTAGAAATATATTGTATGTTTTTGCGATGACGATTGTTTTATTAAATGAAATTGTATTTTCTGTTTTGAAATGATTCTCAGCTAGTACTGATCGCAAGAAATGTTTAAGCCGGACTTTAATCTCATGTTCCTCCACACGCTGGCTTACCGCTCTCCCGGTTTCTCCAATGTAGACTTTGCTTCACGAGCAATGGATTTTATATACTCTCGGATAGCTAAAAGGTGCCTTTTTATATTTAGGGTTGTTTAGAAGTTGTCTTATTTTCGCAGGTGGTTTAAATATAATCTAATGTTGTATTTGTTAAGAATTCTTACTATTTTTCCTGTGAAACCTCGTATGTAGGGTAGGATGGTGGTCGTTTTTCATTCTCTTCCCTTAGCAGGTTATGTTAACTTGCTTTCTTTGAGTATATTTTCTTATCGCTTCATCAATTTGTTTGTTTGCTTAATCATTTTCTGTTACGATTTGCTTAACGTTTTGTGATTCCTTTTGTAAGTTATCTTTATATGTTATGAAGACAGCTCTGCATATAAGGAAGTTGATGAACAATTGCTTTTGAGATGGGTGGTGATGAAAGAAAGCATGTAGGTATCTTATTAGGTGTAGGTATGTCTTATAAGATCTTTTGTAAACTAGAACGTCCAAGAAAGACAATTTTCCGTTTTCTTCAATTTCTGATTTTTTTTTGTTCAATATCTTGTAATTGACTCATAAAATCGAGAAACTTGTGTAGTTCATCTAGTCCATGTCTCCAAATAACTAACGTATCGTCAACGTATCGGCACCAAAATTAATCAATAAAGACATAGAAGGAGCATCGACTATGATTCAGGAGGTTCTTGTTAGGAGCGTAACTGAAGTGAGTGGTACTGCGGTTGTTGGAAAAATGTCCGGTGATGCGTAGTGGGATGATGAAATCGATGTAACCGACAAAAAAAGAAACAAGCGCAAAAAAGAAGACTTAACACCACAGGCTTCAGCGATGAGGAAAGAAATAGACTAAAAAATTATTACAGAGTCCAAAAGAGGAATGTAAAATTACTAGTGAAGGACAGTAAAAACAAAATCAAAACAGAACTAGAAAGAAAATGGAAATCGATTCTGAAGGAAGCAAGAAAGTCTTTTATAAATTTTTGATAATCAGTCTGAATGAAAGAAGAAATATAGAGTTAGTCATCATAAAAAATAGAAAGGGTGAAATCATATATGAGATAGACAGGATACTAGACGCTTTAAGAGACTTATTTAAGGAATTATTAGGAAATTAAGCTTTAGGGCAGAACATCTATGACATAAAACACGATACGTTAGAAACCCCAGTTGAGAGAGGCTGTGTCTCCGAGGTCAGGGATATAATTGAAAACGTGAGGAATGGTAAGGCTGCTGGTAGAGATGATATCGACGCTGAAATGCTTAAATACAGTGGTGACTACACACCCCGCAGAGAGTGCGAATTGATAATCAATATATAAAACCTATCCCCCTCCCCCATCCCCAATCACTTCTTTTCTCACTGAGTGAGTCAAACCAACTCTAAAAAAGAAATAACCTAATGGTTTTATATAATTAATATAATAATGTCTTCAGATGAAAAAAGTGTCGTCAAGGTAACGGGACTGTAATTCCGGTTCAAGCTTAACTAGATTAAATATTTTAGTTTCTAGAAGTCCCATAAAGATGTTGGCTATCACAGGTGCGATTAGAGATCCCTTTGCTGCTCCTGAGGCTTGTTAGTAGAATTGGGTATTAAAAGAGAAGTAATAATTATTGAGAGAGTGTTCTATCAAAGAAATAAGATCAGAGGGAAAGTTTGCAAACGATTTATCAATATCAATTGTATCAGAAATTGGTACTTTCGTCAAGTGAGATGCTATGTCAAAATTCACTAGAATGTATTGAAGTTGAATGTGATTCTGTTGCATCTTTAAGATAAAGTAAAAAGAGTTTTGGATGTGTGTGTGATAAAGTTTTTGTGCAAGGATTCATTTCACTGCTAAGGAAGGATGCTGGGACATACGTTAAGTTTTGGAGAAATGGGATTAGTAGGTATCAATTTAGATATTGTTTTGTTGTCGAGTTTAGAGTCTTTTAGAAAGGTTTTTGTTTTTCTGACCATTGTTTTGTAGAGTTTCTCTGAAGTTTTTTATGTGTAGCATCAGCTAGAAGCTCAATGACTTTTTTTTTATCAATTGAATGTTTATAGGCGCATAAACTGCCAGGGTCATTAGCGACTGTACTATAGGGTTAATTATAAGCTGTAAGGTATCTGTGGGATAGTATACCAATGGACAAAAGCAAAGCTTCCTGAAAGTACATCTAGCCTTGCTTTCTGCTTTAGAAATCGAACCCGTGGCAGCGTGGCTGCCAAGGCTAAAGTGTTCGAAAATAGGACAATCACTATACCACCAGAGCCACGATGACTTCCTGCTTTATGACTTTATTTTTTATAGTCTTCTTTGTTCATTAGGACTGTTGTGTTTCCTTTATCTGCGGGCAATATTATGATATCTTTGTTCTTTGATAATAGATTTAATGCTCTCACGATGATTTATTATAATAAAAGAGTTTTTTTCGGGTTTTAATCGTGTAAATAACTACGAATCTTGCCGACGTTTCGTGAACGTTGCGGTTCACTTCTTTAGGGCCAACCTAAAACTGAAGTTTCGGATTATGTTGTTCTCATATACATGCTCTTCACGATGCCTGTGATTGGCCAGACCGCCCCACCATGGAAGCTAGTTGAACCTGAT
>JAUELO010445755.1:0-13721 GCA_032357855.1 Amphibolips quercusostensackenii | reverse complement strand
TAACAAATATTGTTGATCCTTACTTAAAGTCTCGGTATCAATCTCTGGATAATCAGTTTGAATTGCCTGAAAGAAAACGACACAAAGCTGCTCACAATAAGATTACTGTTTGACAATATGACCAGAAACACTATTTAGGCCAGTAGTTACGCCACGCAGATGATGGAATGGATGCTGCAAAGTTGATGTATTCATGTGAAGCAGCCACGCAAGCTACTGAGCAGACCGTTCCAGATGCTTTCCATTAGAGCCGACAACTAAATCGGTACTTAAAGCAGGATTTGTGTCTAATGTATTGTGTGTTAGGCTCTTCCAACAAAAATAAATGCTCTTCTGTTACGGAAGTTCTGTAAAATTTGCCATTTTATTTGCTTTGTTTTAAAGTATAATAACATATTTTGTCCCATTAAAATATAATGATTTTTAATTGCTTTTTTCACGGCAATTAGGTTTTTGCAAACAGTTTTCTCTTATTTTAGAAGATCTTTGAATTTTACATTCATTAATAAATTCTAAACTATTTTTCTTCGAAATAATCTTCAAATCTTTCATAACGGCACAAGAAATTTAGGGCGCATCACAAATTGATACCCTGGTTTTTCGGCAGATGTCCGCTACTTTCTTTAACTTGACTCTCATTTAAATTGTAAGATTGAATTGATAATCAACATATGACCATAAAATGAAATCGCCATCAGAATTAGATTCTTGCTCTTCTTCTTCCACCTCTTCTAGCTCTTCTCTCTTTCAAATTTAGCATCTACTTCCATATTAGATATGGCAGAAGTTCTTTCTTCTTCAGAAACCTTAAAAGTTACTCTGCAGGTACAAAAATCAAAGTTTGGACATTTTCAGTGACAAATATTAAAATGGCGTGTAGCGACTTTTCCAAAGAGTAAGTTCTTTACACAAGACTTCAGTTTTACAGTGCTCTGATATTTTTTGTTGGAATCCCTAATCTTTTCTTTTGATAGCAATATCAAAAACCATTGGCAAGCACGCACAAATCCAAATCTCTTTTTAAGCTTCACTAACAGCATCTATAATATCTTTTCATTTGACATTTTTCTTATTTTGCTTCTATCGCTGGTTAAATTTCACCAAAAATTAATACTCAATAACACTTCATATGTGAGAAGAGAATGTGTGTTAATTTCACTAGAAAATTCAAATATGGATCACTTAAAACTTTTTCTTGTTCTTTCTTTGTTATATTTATTTTTTCACTTATTTTGACTTTGAAGGAAGTATTATTATCAAGCTAAAAGCATTGCTTATAGTTAAGTAGCATTTATTTATATACTGTTCTCACTCTTAATAAGGCTCAGCAAGGAAAATTCAATTAAAAATTTTAAAAATTAGGTTCACAGAAATATTTTACTTTTTCAATGTCAAAAATAAATTTGATGTACACTAATGGAAAAAATGAAAGGGTCAAAAAAATTTTCCGAATTCCTAGTGATTTTTCAGAATGCTGTATCTCAGTGAAAAATGGCCGTATTAAGATCTCAAAAAGAGAGTTTTAAAGCTTTAAGTTTCTAGTTCTGAAACTTTTATGGCTAAAAAATTTTTGAGCTACATGTTTAGCGCAATTTTAACAAGTAGTGCTTGAAAATTGTTTTCCAACTTAGACACGGTATGGACCGAATATTTTGTTCACTCAGCTCTAATTTTATGTTTTTAAAACCATAATGCGACCATTTTTTATTAAGATAACAAACTTTACACTAAAAAGGACATTTTTATCTTTAATTAACGATATCTCAGCAACCAATGGTCGCACAGAAAATTTGAGAGCAGTTTTAAGAATTGAAGTGAATTTTCTACAATATTCTGCAACGATATTTGATGAAAAGTTTTTGTTTTATATATGAAATGAATTTGAAAAAATAGGAAGTAGAGGATAATTAATGGTTTTTCAGAACATTAAAGGGACATGTTTAAGAGCAAAAAACATAAAGCTTTAATTTTTTCAAAAATTTTGAACGTTTGAAACAGGAAAACGGTTAGCTAGATCATATTGTAACTTCCCAGGGTTTTTACCGGGTTATTCAACTGTAAAAGGCACACTCATCATTAGTCATTTCATAAAGATTTGAAATTTAGCCGTTAATGTTCTGAGTAACCATAAATTACCCTTTAATTCCTGTTTCTTCAAATTCATGTCATAAATGAAAAAAATTATTTATTAAAGATCATTGCAGAATTCTGTAAGAAATTTATTCCAGTTCTTAGAACTGCCCTTAAATTTTTTGTACGACCATTGGTTGCTTAGATATCGTCGATCAAAGATAAAAAGGTCCTTTTTCTTTTAAAAGTTCGATATCTAAGTGAAAAATGGTCGCACCGTGGTTTTAAAAAACGTAAATTAAAGCTTAATAAACAAGCTACCTGGTCCATACCATATCTGATTTAAAAAAAATTTTAAGTTTGTGGACTTGAAAAAAAGCAAAAAAATTTGCAAAATTTTTTTCTTACACTACTTGTTGAAATTGTGCGAAACATGTAGCTCAGAAAATTTTTTTGCCAAAATATCTCAAAACAAAAAACTTATAGCTTTAAAATGCTTTTTTCAAGATTTCAATACGGTTATTTTTTACTGAGCTACCGCATTCTGAAAAATCACTAAAAAATCGGAACATTTTGTTGACCCTTTTATTTGTTCCAGTAGTGTATAATAGAAAACTTCCTTTCCACGCTCAAACCTTAGGAAACAGTTTAAACAAAGACAGCAATGGAAAATTTTATTATCCATAGATTTTAATATTTTTCACAAATTTCTTAGAATCTGGAAAGAAGTGAGGAGACTTCAGGCCACCACAAAAATGTAAAAAAAAAATATTTAATAAACCTTAAAACTCTGCATAGAATAATTTTTTTAAACCTATTTTGCTAGCGCGCGTTACCTAGATTTAAATTAATCGATTCCTCATTAAGTAAACTTCATAGGGATCCTAATGCACTACTTTTAATTTTAGTATTGTTTGCGATTTTCGAAATTGATTACTTTAGACCCACCCTATCAAGGACATGCGAGACCGTGATGTTTAAACTGGTTGGACTACTGTCAAGGAAAAAATATGATATTATTAATAACCGTCAATATTTATGGTTATTGCTAGGCATTAAAATACTTTTTCAGAAAAAATTTGTATTTAAAAGTAAAATTTATTTTTTTGAACGCTAAGGACATTTCATTACGCGCTTTACATAGAATCACCAATATATTTTTAGAAGTATTCTAGTATTTTTATTTCATTAATAATAATTTAGTATTTCGTGAGTGAATTATATTAAATTGAATTTACAAGTTAATAATTTTAATGTATTTTTTGTTTAACATTAGCTTGAATGTTATTTAGTAGATTTTGCCAATTGTTTTGCAAATGATTTTTCAAATAGTCTTTACTATAGATATCTTGAGAAGAACTTCAAAAGTTGTAAAAATATTAAAGTATTTTAAAAAAAGAGGTAAGAAGGACCTGTATTCGGGTAATAATAATAATAATAATAATAATTCACTATAATATTAAACACAGTACATAATTTTTTACGTTTTCCAATAAAGATGATATTAATATCTCATAAGGTTTTGAGAATCCTAGCTAGATTATCTCTTAAAGAAGATATAGTTGATAAAAATGCTGTTTTTGAATTAACAGATGATATAGAAATTTGCTTTTAAAAAAACAACAGGAAATTTGTCAATAATAGAAGCTTGCCGGAAAACTTTAAAATGCGATCAAAAAGCTTATTAATTAATTAAAAACTAAGAATAAGCCTGCTTTTTTATAAAAAATATTCTGTTAGCAATAATAATGCAGAGAAAAGTCTGTCACATTTAACTTGTGATGACAACATTGCTTCTGCTGAACAAAACGAGATCATCAATAATGATATGCACAAAACTATCCTATAAAAAAGTTACAAAGAATTTTGTTCATCTGTGATTTTTTCTGAAATTTTCAACTTTTTGTCCATATTTCACTTGACGTGCGCTGATATTTATTTCAGTTTAGACTAAATAATTCAATAAATGTAGAAAAATTGAATGTTTAAGCAAATAATTATTGTTCATAACTATCTCCGTCTATATTAATGTCAGATAGTTGCAGGTTTTTTTCTAAAACTTTTAACTTTTGTCCTGTTTTCGCTTAGTGAGGTAATAATTAATGCAAGCTAAAAAATAGTGGTTCAACCAATTTGTTATAGTTTATAACCATCTTGTCTCAGATAAATACTAGATCGTTAAGCCTTTTTCGTAAAATATTTTGCTTTGTGTTATCTTTTTGTTTTAAACAAATAATAAATAGACAAATATGCACAGTCTTTTTTTTCGTGAATATATCTTTCTAAAATAAAAAAATTTTTTTTAAATTGATATCTGCTCAAAATTTATCTTTCACGAGAGACTGAGACAGTAACAATATTCACATAAAGTGGTAACGGAGTACCAAGAGCAAATTCCTAACCTTGTCCTATGAAATGTAAATCAATTAATTATTTGTGTGAAGTCTTTTAAATTTATATATATATATATATATAATCATCAAGTAAACGTGTTTTTTCTCAAAAAATTAACTTGTTTTGAACACTGGGAACAAAACGTTAATTTTTTACTTCAAATATACATAACTATTTTGAAATGATCCGTATTAAGGTAACATATTATTAGATCATAACTAAAAAGTCAAAGCGAAACTAAAGGTATCATAAGAAAATTTTTTTAAACATAAATTTAAAATATATTGATGAACTATAATTAATTGTTTGAATGAGCATTTCTGTTGACTTTCATTAATTATTATCTTACTAAGCAGAAAGTGGACAAAAAGTCTGAGAGTTCAGGAAACACGGAAACTTTTTAGCACTCATCTAAAAGGAGAAACTTATAAACAATGATTAATTGTTAAAAAAAGTATGATTATTAACTCAAAATATGCATTGATTTACTAAGTGAAAAGTAAGTTAAATTTTAATGTTTAGAAGAAACCGCAATTATCTAACAATAATCAAGAAAAAAATAGTCATAAGCAATAATGATTTGTTGCAATAATTGTTTTTGCTAAATTGAATTAACTATTATGTAACTCTAAGTGAAAAGTACACTAAAAGTTGAAAATTTTGAATAAAACCGTAACATTCTTAAAACAATTTGTTTTAAGAAACTCACAAGCAATTTATAACACTCGTCAATGAAATGTGACTTATGTGCTTATAGAATCAGACATCCTATTTTTAGAGTAGTTCTTTGTACTCAATCAGAATATGACCTCCATTTCTCTGCAGCGCGTCAGGTTTTCAAGATTTTTCTGATCAAAATTTTTTTTGCAAAATCACAAATCCGGAGATTAAATGTTGTAAAAAATTTTTTTAATAAAAAAAAATGATTTGGATGCAATTTTTAATGACAAATCATATGGTGGCCTTGTCTCTGTGATATCTTAAATGGTTGCCAAGATAATCTGGAAGAATTAAAAAAAAAACGGAAAAAAGTGGTTTTACAAAAAACTGCATATCTAGCTAAAAAAATTTTTTTTCTACTATTTCAGGTGTGATTTTCTTTGCTTTTTAAGGCCGAAGAAATTGAAAAAAAATTTGGGTGCAGGCTACTACTGTTCGAAAGATACATGACAGAAAATTTGTCTCTTTCTACGGAGTTGACAATTTGTCGGCTTACACGTTCGTGAAGCGACTCATTGTACTGCGTCTTCAAAATATCTATTTTTTATGTTGTTAGCTCTTGTTGGAAGATGATGATAAATTGCTGCTTGTGATCAGAAACTTTTCCCTTTGCATGCTTGATGATTTGAAGCATTTGGTTCATCATTAATGAGATTCCAACAGTAGTGTGCTAAAGCATTCACACTCCACCTGCCTCTGAACCTCTTCTCGATTGTAGAGATATCTTAGTAAAATCTTTCACCATGTTCATCACCAAAAGCTCTCATGTTTTCTAGAAAGAAGTACAATTGAGAGTGCATCATGTGAATTTTAAGTGAAATATTCACCTTTATTTCCTAAAAGTTTTCCAACATTGTATCAATCAAGTATTTGTAGTATCTGGATTTCCTGTTTGATAAAAAAATTGTCTATTACAGCTTTTACTGATAACCATGTTTGTCTCTTATGTTTAGTGAAGTTCTTTTCAAAGTCGCCATCTAGTGTCAGTTGTCGGATTTGTGGTCTGTCTAAAACTCTGTCCTTAATTTTTGAGTCACAAAGCATAGGGAATTTCTTTTTAAAAAAAAGAAGACCTGCTTCTCCGTTACTATTGATCGCTTTAATTTAATTTTTCACGATTTTAAACTTTGTATGCATTCCTGGTAGAAAGATCCTTTGGGGATCAACCAGTGGTTTTGAAAAACGTTTATCTTTCCAGGTCCTAACGCCTGTTGCGCTGGCCAAACTTCAACATTGTAATATTTGTCTTGTGCTCTGCTGTCCCAGGTAGACAAAAAGGAACAATGTTTCGTGTAACTAGATTGCAATCCGAATAGAATTCCTATTACTTTAAAATCACCACAAATATACTACTCATGTACTTCGTTATCTATTTTGTCAATTGAAAGTTTTATGACATCATAGCACTCTTTCATATTGGTGGCATGAGCCAACGGCCAACAGCTTTTATTAGATTTTCACATGTTTTTAAAGAAATTTTTTTTCCTTGAATCTAGAGCCCAAAATTTTAGCCTCATTTTTAGATAAATTCAGATCTCTTAATAAATCATTTAATTTTTTTCTATGAAGTAATTGTGGCAAGTTTCTGGTAGGGAAAGAAAAAGTGAAGATATGATCGAAATTCCCTTGATATACTGACCTCAATGAAATGGCACAAGCCGAGCAGCAACTGTTTGGTATCTAATAATTTTCTCCATTCTCGGCCTTAATTTAAAAAAAAATCTCGTTAACTTTCCGAATCGCAGAAGAAATTTGATGTCTCTGCTTTTGTGGGACAAAAACACGGCAAACGTAGCAGAAGCTATCAGGATGATTTCTGAAACAACACTTCATTTTGCAATTGTTGCAGAATAAGTGTCAAATAATAGCTTACAATTAGCGCTAATGAATTAAGGTTTAATAGAAATAAGTTATTGTCCTAGATTATAGGTAGCATACATGTGACTCCGCAGAGGTCTAGCATGAAATGAAAACAGCACGAAGCACGATAGGCAGATGAGCTCAGAGCTGTTGCATTTGACACATTAGAGGGCAAATGCGCATGGGCTATAGTAAAGGGAAATAGCGCATGTGCTATGCACACTTTTCCCTGACCGATCCTTTTTATCACGTGTACGGCGCCCGTGTGACGTCTGCGTGATTGAAACCTGCTTAAGAATCCAAAGAATTGAATACTGTTAACACTAAGAAAATGATGAACTTCGTGAATATTGTAAAATTTGCAGATATTGGAAAGTGTGGTACAACGAAATACTATGTTTAGTACAATGATTTGCTGCAAGTACGTGTAAGCCGTCAAATTGTTAACTCCATAGAAACAGACAAATTCTCTGCCATGCAACAAGTTTGCCGTTGGATTTGGCATTGAAAAATTCATTGCAATCATATATTAATTTTTTATTGAAAAATTTTTATGCAAAATTCTATCTCCTGATTTGTAATTTAAAAAAAAAATGTTAATCTAAAAAATTTTGAAAACCTGACGTGCTGCAAAGAAATAAAGGCTAGATTCGGATTTAGCACGAAAAACTACTCTGAAAATGAAATATCTCATTTTATGAGCACATAGATTGCATTTTGTTGAGAAGTGGTAACACAGTGGGCACGAGATTTAAGAACGTAATTGGAACGTCCTAAAAACATTCCCTGAACGTGCAATTCAAAAGGCGTTATTTAAACGTTTTGAAAATGGTCCTTAGTCAGAACAAATAATGTTCTAAAAACGTTTCATGTTCCAAATACGTTCTGAAAATGTCTCTGGAACATTGTATGTTTTTGTAACGTTATTTTAACTGACTTAGGACGTTTTTAAACCGTTTTAATGACGTTCTTTAACGTTTGTTCTTACTGGGAATCAGATTTAAAATAATCACAAAATTCAATTTTCCACTTATGGAGTTTTTGTAAGACTCTGTAAAACAAATTGATAGGGTTGATATTCGAAAAGTGATATTCTAGTCGTATTCTATGGATAATCAAAAAAAAAATTTAAGTTTCATCTTAATTGACCTGATATTAACGATTCTGAATTATATTTAAAAATATTTTTTTACGCATAGGAAGTACGTGTTAAACTTTATGGGGCTTGTGACCTCTCTAAAGATCTTTTTTTCACAACGAAAAGATTGATTTATTTTTTTGTGAATTCAAAAAAATTTTCGGTCGATATGCTTGAAATGCGTGAAAAAATTTCTTGACCACCATAAAATAAATTTAAATTATATTACAATAATATAAAATCATTTGACATTTTTTGTAATTCATTGCAAGCCTTTAAAATCTTTGAGGCCTAAAATCTGATATGGATATTCTGAAAAAGAATTAAACAAAATCAGTTAAAATTGTATGCAACATAAAAATAATTTTTAGTTTTAAGTGTGTTAAGTTATATTTGTAATTAAAAAGTGCCTGAAATAAAAAAAATTAATCAAGCTTAGAAAATTCAATAAATAGTGAAATCACGTTTAACGAATTGAGTAATAACATTTTTATTTTCGAATAAAACTATAATGAAATGTAAATATCTCAAAAGGACAAATTTTACGCCTATGTAATACGACATAAAAACTATAGGATATTTATTACATCAAACCTCTTATCTCTAATTATTTTCCTCTGTCTGTGATAATTTTTTTTCTATTCATCAGTTGTTTTTCTCTTTTAAAGAGACAAAGATTGATTATTCTCTCGGTTTACTTTACTCAGTTATCATCAATTTGATTGGTAAGTATAATATATCAATATAATCATAGAGAATGATTTTTCATAAAATTGTTGAATTTACTACCATGTAATTGAACTTTCATGATGTAATACAATTTTAACCACAAAGTATTAATTTTTAGCAAAAATATAGTACGTAGTGTAACCTTTTTAAGTAAAAATAACTAACTTTGAACCAAAAATAGTTGGTCATTTAACTAAAGAAATAAATTGTCATGTAAAAAATGTAAATACTTAAGAAAAATAAAAAGATAAAATGTAATTTAAAAAAATAATGTTTAACAAAGAAAAAATTAGTTAAAGTACAGAGAGTCAAGTTATAATGTCAGTCTCACAAAACTTTAGTAGCTTTAAAAAAAAGGGTCAGATTGTATTGAGCTTCGGCAGACATTTTAGGTCCTGAAAGAAAAGAATAAGTTTGTTAGCCACTATTTTAGATAAAAACTTTAAAAGTTATAGTCTTTTTTGTATTTTAAGAACTTTTTTCAACATTAAATACTGCTATCCACAGCTATTTGTGGTTAAATGTAATAAAAAATAAGAAATTCCACTCTGCGGTTAAAATATGCAAGATATAAACAAAGATCAAAAGACAGAAATTCTGCACACAAAAAAGATCTACAAATTCGTTATGAATAACTTTTTAATTTTACGTTTATTTTTTGTTTTATTTATAGAAAACGACATTGAAAATTAAAAATCATATTTTTAGACAAGCAACAAGAACAATAGAAAAATAAATTGACAAAAGTTGTTAAACTAAAAGGAGCTACAACTTTGTTATTAATCATTTTTTATTAAGATGCGTGTTTTTTGTTACAATCGTGAAAAATTACGTTATGAATAAACAAATTGAATTTTTAGAACAAAAAGACACAAGGTACAATAAAATGTTTAACAACGATTATTTTTTAAATAAAGCTAGAAATTTGCTTTTAACCTTTTTTTTCTCACGACACACGTGATGAGAATGTAATCGCTACAGCCGAATGAGCTTTAACAAAAGAGAATTCACAATCACTAAATTTCAGATATCAATTTTTTAGCCTTTAGTTTTAACAGTCCTGTGCAAAAATGTGGGAGATGCACAATGACCAAGCGCGTAGCGCGAGGTAAATACATTATCGAGTACGAAGCTTCTCCAATTTCATCTCTTCTATCTCATTCTTTCAGATTTTTCCTGATCATACTTAATTCTATTAGATTCTATTTGGTCTTATCTAAATTTATCAGATTCTATTGTCATAAAAAAAGTACGAGACACGAATGACAGACCTAGCGCGGGAGACCGACTTTCGTCTTGGACATGCTTATAAAGTTATTATGACCTTTAAAGAACCTGTAAATATTTGATTGAGTCCTTGATCTTGTTTTAAAGAAAAGAGCTTAAAATTGAATTTATTAATATTTCAGTTTTTCCATTTACTTCCGCAAAGCATGCAGAGAACGGAAGCCACCCCTATTTATCGAAAATACTTTTAGCAGGACCTAATTAACATGTAATTTAATTATATTTCTAAAAGCATTAAAAATATTTTTCAAAATAGTTTTCCACTAAGTAAGTGACTTTTTAAGATGGGTATGTTTTTAATCCAATTTTCATTAGTGGAGGCATAATTTCGATCGGTGGTTTACGTATTAATTTTTTCGTTAGATTTTAGTAAATTTCAGGTGCCAGAGCATAGAAATTTCAAGCAAAAATTTAACGCACCATATTTGGCCACTCTTATAGTTAATATATAATTTTATACCTGAAAAAAATTAATAATTTGCTTCTTTCTACATATTTAAGCTTACAGTTTGAATGCTTACCTAATGGGGAAGCTCTTTCTGGTTTTTCTCGTTCAGTCACTTTTTATTCTCTTGGCAGACCTCACTATTCTGTCAGCACTCCTTTTTCTGTTGATTCTTCTTTTTATGCCAGGTCCAGGTCTTCTTTTTCTGTTAAACTACCTCTCCGTGCAAGGTCCAGGTCCTCTCCTCCTGCCCAGGCACCTATTCGTGCTAGGTCCAGATCTTCTCCTGCCGAGCTACCTCTTCGTTTCAGGTCTGAATCTCCTCCTGTCAAGTCACCTTTTCGTGCCAGGTCCAGATTTCTTCCTGTCTGTCATCCTTCTAATTTTGTGTGTGGATACTCACCTGATCAACTTGGATTTGTTCGGCTCATTCCCTACACGAATTTGTAACGCCAACCTAAAATTTGCAAATACACTTCTTCTGCCGGTAAACCACTTTTATTGAAAGAAGCAGGTCATAAAGTTTTGCCCATGCAAACTAAAGAAGGCAACGTTTAAACAACATCTACTGGTAACTTTTTTGCAATATTTGAGTGTAATAATTCAATTTTTCGTTAAATATACACAAGTAATACTAGCAGAGCAAGGCAGGCGACAATAAATATCAACAGTGGCGCAGTTTCCGTAATGAACCCAGCTGAAATCAATGACATTTCTATAAGTTCAAGGAATAAAGTCAAAAAGAGTTTTAGGATTATATACTTATAGATCAAAGTTAACAACAATTCTCTACACACTTGATTTAATTTTAAAAAATTAAAAAAGAAACAAAGTGTCTAGTCGTTCAGCTTGTTTGTCGAATAGCCCAGACAGGACGTACAGAATCTGTCTCTCTTGACTAGCTCAACTTCACAAGATTTTCACTATTCATTCTGGAAATCTTGACGACTAGCCACAACGAAAACTAAAATTAATATTATTTTTGATCCAAAGATGGATCAAAATTTTATGAAAAATAAGCAATAACAATACAAAATTAATGTGTTATTGTTATTAATGCCTAAATCTTCTGTCAATGTCCTACTCTCTTTTTTACGAAACAGATAAAAAAATTTGTTATTATTTTCCGGTATGGAAATCTTTTAGGAGAAAACTTATCAACGATAAAAAATGATGCACCTGTTATAACTCTTTAGTATAGGGAAAACTACATGACAGTAAATAGCATAAAATGCCACAAAGCTTAATCGCATCAGTTTGCAACAATGAAAAGCCATTTTTGAATATGTATAAGTCCTACATATTAGGTAGCTCTTTACATGAAGAAAGACGAATTGTCATCAAAATAGTTAAATTTTAAACCAAGATAGTTTTTTCAGTCAAGAGAATAAAAATACTAACACCATGTATGAGGATACAACTCATAACCACCGTATGTCGACTTGCGATCTTTTAACTTTTAAAAGCGGCATTTTTGTCTGTATTTTTTTTTATGGACAACCCCATCTTGATTTTTTTTGGTGAAAATAAAAATAAGTGGTAATTTTTTTTTACAGAATGGCAAGTGTGTTTATTAATTTGTACAAATGATGTTGAAACATTTGTACAAAATAAGTTTTATAATACGTTTTCAGAACAAAATCGTTTTCTTTGATTGCCTACGTTCGTAGCTGAACAGACATAAGCTAATTCATAAATAAATCTGGTGCAACAGCTAGTCAAATTAGCACTCCAAAGAGGCCCAATTCTAATAGCAGGACACCAAATACAATACTGGATCAGAAGAAATTGCGGCTGAAAGATCCTATAGACTTTTAAAGCGAGGACCTTTGAAGTCACTTGGAAATGGTCATAGTTGCTAAGGAGTTTTCAATAACCAAACTTGGTAACGAGAAATTAAAGGCAATTGTTGCGACATTTGAGAAGAAAATCAATGGGGTGTACCCTAGACAAGTCATGCCAAGATTTAAAGATTGCCACTCCAAAAATTATCCTTTCTTGAACAATTGCTTGAAGGAAGTATTTCAAACGTGTCTCCTTGAAGCTGTTGGTAGATTGCGACCTTGAGAAAAAGCTAATATCAAATTGATCGAAAGCAATGACGGCTTTTGCTTAAACACAAGAACCTTGGACTTACGAGGCAAATGTTAGAGGCTTTATTTAGAGTATAAATGTCATTACTAAAGTGTAGATGTTACTGGCAAGTCAAATTATAGACGTTATATTGGTATAGAGTAAAGAAAATTTTTGCTTCAGCGTAGATGACGTAATGAGTTAACGCTCTGCTCGCGGATAGGGGTGTTTTTGGTTTAAATCCAGGCCGTGGCAGATTTTTTTTTGTTTCTCCAGAAAATTATTAAATTAGTAATTGACAAAATTTAATATTAGAAATAAATACATTAATAACTCTGGTCGACACAATAACAACAATACTGGAAATTCAATTTGAATTAAGTACACTCATTTATTTTAGAATTAATTCCTAGGAATGCACAGATTACAAAGATGCAGACCCACGTCATCCTGTAGATATAGGAAAAACAAACAAACTTTTGCTGTGGCCTTAGTGGCGTAATTAGTGAACGCTTTACTTGTGAGTGGTGGCATTCCCTGTCTATATTCGGGCCGTGGCAGATATTTTCTCGTTTAGTCTAGAATTTATTTGTACACCAATTGACACAATTTGTCATCAGAAATAAGAAGCTAAAATAACTAGGGCTGATCAGTCATTTGTAATAATTTCGTATGAATAACACATCACTTAATAGGTTCGTAAGATGACTATTGAATGTCGCCACTATTAGAAAACCCATGTGATTTTTTATGTGTTATTCTTAAAATGATACGTGTCAAAATTTCATAACAATCTAAAGTTCAGTTCAGAAGTTACAGTGGTCTCAGTGACGCTACTCTTGCAATATTCAAAACAACGAAAAAATCTAAATTTCGTGTGTTGATAAAGCATTGCTTGTTAATGAAAAAAAAAATACCGTCTGCGAAAGGAAATAGCTTGACAAGTGTTATTTGAAATCCGCGCTATCTAGATAAATGGTAGAGAAGTGGTTTGCTGATTTTGAA